>WURV02162774.1:0-33685 GCA_011762755.2 Epimenia babai | reverse complement strand
CGCTAATAGTGCAAGATCCTGGACGTCATCAGTATTTCGCCTTACATAAATGCTTTTTTTGACGTGCACTGTGAACCGTGCTATAAAAATTAACCCCAGCCGAAGTTGATAAATCGGGCGAAATATATCTTATATATGCATAATTCCAGCTGATTTAATATTTTACTCACTTTAGGTTAAAGTCGATAGTATGCATAACAGCCCTCGACATTTTCGATGGCACAACAAGTTTACAACTTGCAAAAATTGACATACTAACATTAATGAACTGAAAATCAGCACAAGTTAAAAGAGAAAGCACACAGACTTCAGGATTGGGTCTACTTTCTATAATCAAGACTTCAGCTTGACTTCGTATTTTGACAACCAGTCGATTTGCTACTTGCTCAGGAAACCCAGAGCATCAACTTCTGTTGCTTACCAAGAATTTAATAAGTGTTAAGTAAAGCTATTCCCCGCTGAAGTCACAGCACCAGCCTTCAAACACCACCCTCGATTCAATCAAGGTATAGAGCTAGTTTACGTTCCAAGCACTCAGCCTGAAAGACGCTATCAATGCTTTAGCAAAACCGACTTACTTCACTACAATATTCAATATTTTACCAGGAATGAATATGACTTTGACAATACTTTTGTCTCCAATCGCACGGCTGACACGTCTGTCACTTTTCGCAAGCTCTACAATCGCTTCCTCCGTAATATCGTTATCGACCATAGCTTCGCCACGAAACTTCCCATTAATTTGAAACACAATTTTATAAGTATCGCTTTGCAATGCTTTAGGATCTACTTCAGGCCAAGAGGCCAATACTACACTTTCTTTTTCATCCATGCGTGCCCAAAGTTCATCTGCGATATGGGGTGCCAATGGTGCCAACAATTGCAAAAAAACTTTCGCAGTGCTCCGCTCAATCTTTTCTAATTTGCTCATGCCATTGAACAAAACCATTAATTGTGAGATCACTACATTAAAGCGATAAGTCTCATAGTAGTCGGTCACTTTCTTGATGCTTTCATGAAGTAAACGATAGACGTCTGTATCCTCCTTGCCGGTGTTCTGCAGTAACACCTCCAGATCGACGGTTTCATCTTCGTCTCCAACGAAAAACCGCCAAACTTTTTTCAAGAATCGGTGCACTCCTTCAATTCCTTTGGTGTCCCATGCTTTCTTATCCTCTAAAGCACCTAAGAACATAAGGTACAAGCGCAATGTATCCGCACCGTGGGATTCAATAATTTCCAACGGATTCACTACATTACCCAAGCTCTTTGACATTTTTCTGCCGTCAGGCCCTAGAATGATGCCTTGGTGGAACACCTTTGGAAAAGGCTCCTCTGTGGAAACGATGTTCAGATCGTATAGAAACTTATGCCAAAACCGTGCATATAATAGGTGTAATACAGTATGCTCGGCACCACCGATATAAATATCAGGTGTTTTCCAGTAGTTTTCAGCTTCCTGAGAACAAGGCATTTGACTGTTCTTAGAATCGCAATACCTCAAATAATACCAACAGGAGCCCGCCCACTGAGGCATGGTATTTGTTTCACGCACTGCTTTCACCCACTCATCGCCATTGGGTTTTTCTTCGTCTGAAGAAACAGTTTCCCCCGAAGTAACATTATACCAAACGTGCAACCATCCTTTGGGTGCTTGCGCCAATGGAATTTCCTCATCAGATTGAGTGCTGAAAGATTCCATCTCTGGCAATGTCACGGGAAGTTCTTTTTCCGCCACAGGCATCGCCACAAGCTGCTTGCCATTTCGTTCCAGCTCCACGATATTCTCCGGCAATTCCACCAATTTGTCCGCAGTAAATACCTTAACCGAAGCTTCATAAGCGGATTTATCAACCCACACAATAGGAAAGGGCTCTCCCCAATAACGCTGCCTGGAGAACAGCCAGTCTCTGAGCCTGAAATTGACTTTAGCACCTCCAATTTCACGTTCCTCAGCCTCAGCGATAATTTTTTCACACGCTGCTTCGCTGCTCAAATCCGTATAATTGCCAGACGAACAAAGTGTGCCTTTATCAGTGAATGGCAAGTATTCTCCCATATCTCTTTCACTCACATCCGGTTTACGAACCACCATCCGAATTCCCAATCCAAAAGCTTCAGCAAATGCAAAATCCCGAGTGTCGTGAGCAGGAACCGCCATGACAGCACCCGTACCGTAATCCATCATAACGTAATCTGCCACCCAAAGAGGTACTTTCTCATCATTATAAGGATTGATCACATAGGCCCCTGTAAAAACTCCAGTTTTTTCCTTGGCCAATTGAGTGCGCTCCAGCTCGGATTTGTCTTTAACCTTCTCACGGTAAGCAATAACTGCTTCTCTTTTTTCTTCCGTGACCACTTTCTCCACCAAAGGATGCTCGGGGGCTAAAACCAAATAGGTCACGCCATAAATCGTGTCCGGACGAGTCGTATAAATCGAAATAGATTCATCGTGGTCTTGTACATCGAAATCAACAATGAGTCCTGTACTGCGGCCAATCCATTCGATTTGCTGCCGCTTGGTCGATTCAGGCCAGTCCAAAAACTCCAAACCTTCCAATAACTGATCTCCATATGCTGTAATTCTCAGCAGCCACTGGGGAATTTTCCGCCGCTCTACAGGATGACTACCGCGCTCAGAACGCCCGTCAATCACTTCTTCATTTGCCAAAACCGTCCCTAAAGCCGAACACCACCAAACAGACTTGGACTCGACAAATGCTAAGCCCATTTTAAACATTTTCAAAACAAACCACTGCGTCCACTTGAAATACTCCGGATCGGTAGTGTCTACTTCGCGACTCCAGTCAAAACCCAAGCCGTGTAGTTCCAATTGAGCCTTCATTTGCTTAATATTCTCGCGAGTGCTGACTGCTGGATGTATACCTGTCTTGATCGCGTATTGCTCCGCTGGCAAACCAAACGCATCCCATCCCATCGGGTTCATACTGTCAAAACCCTGAGAAAGCTTAAATCGATTTACAATGTCTACCGCTGTGTAATTCTCCGTATGCCCCAAATGGAGCCCTTTGGCCGACGGATAGGGAAACATACTGAGGACATAGTATTTATCTTTGCCCTTACCCCCAGCTTTGAAAGTATTGTTTTCCTTCCAATACTTTTGCCAGTATCCTTCTATTGCCTTGAAATCGTAGCTGTTACATCCAGTCGACATTGTAAAATCACTATAAATATTTGGTTTCACTCGTTCCCTCGGCAGACTTGATGAAAGTATTTTTTGAGTCAAGCCCTTTCATCTGCCCTCAAATAGCCCTAAATCTCTTTTGGAGAACTCTTCAATTTCAGTGAGTAAATCATTTCAGGCCTTTGTTTGTCGATTTCTCCTTTCAACCAAAATGAGTGCCCTTTGCGATAGTACTTAGACAGCGGATGGCCACTCTGCCCTCCCGGCATTTGGAAAATTGCATTTTCATCGTGCCCTGGAGAAACCACCATTCTCTGAGAGGCCCCAAATCGAGGACTCGCGAGTCGTGGCATATGATTATTATCTCCTGACAAGGGTTTCCTGGCCAAATCAAAAATTCTAATAAAGCGTGGAAACGTCATCGACAAATAGTGCCTGACATCCAACCGGTTTCTCGCTTTCCATGCAATCGATTTCAACTTGAAATTTTTCCCCCAATGTATCTCAAAGAATTGGATGAGGTCCATGTAACAGGCAGCCAACTCCTCATTCCAACCTCCGGAAGGATCCGCCAGATACTCAGGCCGTACAGTCACCAGCATCCACAAGGACTCCTCGTAATCAAAACTGTGATAAGAGAACTTCTCATAACAGGGCGCTAAAATCCTCCTAAATAAACGCTCGGCAACAATATCCCGATAACGCCTCAACAAATGATATCCCACAGACTCAACAGAAGCATGCCCCTGCCACTGCTGTAATGCTTTTATTGCTTCCCCACTTCTCGGCAACTCAGGATTATCCCTCAAAACCTCAATCATCAACTTTTGCCAGCGCCTGAAAAAGAGGGCCTCATCATCCACTTGGATTGTGTAGAGTGATTCTTCTGTATATTCTTTCGACTCGTTTAACCTCTTTCGAATTTGCTTTGCTCGAGCACCATTAACAAATACACCTGCGCCCAAAAACTTCATTCTTTCAGCATCCAGTGGACGATTGTTACCACTCCAGAGATAACCTTCCTTCGGATTCAAAACTACCGGGGCATCGGAGCAAGTTTGCAGTGATACTTTCAAGCCCAAATCTAACATTTTTAATTCAATGGGCTTGTGACCGTCATGTTCACCTTTAGGCGTCAAATAATTGCCAATTAACGACCAACCAATTGAACCTCGACTATCGGCAACAATCAGATTGAGCAATGGAATACTAATACCACCCTTTAGCTGCATCGCCTCCTCAACCGTATTCGCAGTTTCAAACAAGGAAAGTTTCAAATTCAATGCCCCAGGATAATGAGGTGTCCAATTTAAAACATAATAACTTGTCTCCTCTTCGCCCTCTTTTTTTCTGATGACCGGCCCCCAATCAGATGAAAGAAAAGTGTGATTTATAGGATTTTCTCCTTTGACGGCAATGGATTCATTGACCTCCCTAAAGGCAATTTCTTCCCCATCAGTTCCAATGTATACATTCTCTTTGCCTTGAGGGCTTTTCACAATGATGACATCCGACTGATCGATGCTAGCATTTGTAAACCCCCATGAAAATTCATGGTTGCTCCCAACTATAGCCAAAGGACAACCCGGCAATGTATAGCTTCTGACAAAATGCTGGTCCTCGTCGGGTCCAGTCCAAATCCACTTCATCTGGTACCAAATATTGGGAATAGTTAGCCCCAAATGCATGTCATTTGCTAATATTGCTTTTCCAGATTCTGTCAATTCCCCCGAAACTGCCCAACAATTACTTCCAGGAACACTTTCAAAAATCTCTTGAAACTCAGTCGCTGAGGAAATGTCTGGGCTATGATCCAAATAAGAAAATGCATTGGCCTCCGGTATTGGATACGTCATATTTTCACTACCATCCAATGGCGCATCCCAGCTAGAACTGTTGTCGGCAAAAAAATGATACACACTTTCAGGAAGCTGCTCATGCATGGTCCCCCTACACATATCCCACCAACCCGTTGAGTCCTGTAACTCTAAGTATAAGGAATACATGACCAGCAGCGTGTCTTCTGGTTTCCACTTTTTGGGTTTTGCCCTTAGAATTAAATATTCAAACGGTCTGACATCCAGCTCTTCTAAGCCTTTATTCACTCCGTCTACATACTTTGACAACAAGGTAATTTCATCATGGCTTAATTGATCTAAAATAATACTGGCTAGTTTTCGAAATTGATGTGCCCGGGCCCTCTTATCCAATTCTAAGGTCTTGGCTCCAAGCAATTCAGATAATTCTCCAGCACTCTTTCGTCTCAACATATCCATTTGAAAGAACCGCTCCTGCGCGTGGAGAAAGCCCGTAGCATAAGCTACATCAAGCCGATGTCCTGCCTTGATTGTCGGAACCCCCATAGAATCGCGTTCAATAATCACCTCGTCTTGCAGACCATCTACATTGAGTTCGCCTTCAAGAACTGGTAAACTTCCATACAATAAAGTATATCCAAGAAAAATAAATAAACTGATCCCTATAAAAGCTAACAAAGCAACGGCAATCAGAATACTCATCGGTGAAGGAAGTAAACTATTTGACAATTCTTACCTTGCAATCACCCCTTCCTCTTAAAGAGGAACCCTAATTATTCACCACCAACAAATAAAATGGTCTTTATGTGACTACTACCTCCTCCAGACACCCATGCCCTTCCAAGCTAGCTAAACCAATATCGGCGATACACCTAACTGGGACAAAATCGAGCGTTAAATGCCCTTCAATATGAACAATTCCTGTTTTGTTCTTAAAATCGCACTGTGACCAATCACTCTCATCTTTATCAATTTGCACGCCTAGCTCTGTGCCTCCATGAGTTTCGGTAAAGAAGATATGTACAAACCCCATCGCTAATCGTTTTTCAAATGCTTCCGCTGTTTTTTCCGGACGCAAGCCAACAGTCACTTTTTGTTTTTCAGCTAATCGTTTGACTAAGGGTGGCAAATCAGCCCAAGGATCTTCCACAGGCTCCATTTTAGGGGGATTTCTTTCCCACTCCTCCATCTTCTTCCGAAGGCTTAAAGGACGCATATCCGTCCAAACTACTTCGATATGATCAAGGCATTCTTTCTTGGAATTAGGCCCCCCAAATTGCCTTCCATCCCTTCGGAATTTCTTTCTCTTCAGGCCAAATCGAATACTGCTCTTCGTGGTTTACAACCACATTGTAATTCTCAAACGGATCTTCATCAGTCATACTTATTTCTTTACGGTTTGATTTATTTATTAGTCAATATATCAGAAAATATGGGAAACAAACATTTTTTACTACTTGAATCAGTCTGCCGTTAGTTAAAAGCGGTTAAACACTTCACTACGAAGTCACGACAATGAGTCGCGGCTCCGTTTTTTGCATAAACCAGCCGAGTAAAAATGAGTATACGGCTGCAAATCATTTCATCAGCAGCCTCATGTTGTGTCCGGCTCAGGGCGGATAAAAAAAGCCCCGACTGCTACGGTCATCGACAGCCAGAGTATTAAAACGACTGACCACGCCGGGTTTCGTGGATATGATTCAGGCAAAGGAGTTGAGGGAAAGACACAAAAACCATACTCGTGGACGCCCTTGGACTGAAGGTGCACTCAGTGGGTATTTAGGAAAGGGACATCGTGGAGCCGTTGCTGGAGAAAGCCCACGGCGCATTCGGGTGACTTGAAATCTTTTGGGCAGACTCGGCCTATGCCGACAAACTGTCGAGGACTGGGTGTCCAAGCTGAAACCGTCACGGGTGAATCAAACTCAACATTGTAAGGCGCTGCGACAGTCAGGAGGGGTTTAAAGTGCTTCCCAAAAGATGGATCGTGGAGCGAACCTTTGGATGGCTGTCGAAATAAAGGAGGCGGCTATCCAAGGATTATACAACTTCTGTCGAGTCATCCGAGGCACTTATCCTGATCTCCATGACCAGAATCATGGCTGCCATGATCCAATCGTTAGAATTTGTTAGAAACGCTCTAAGCTGGGAAAAGAAAACCGTTCTATCATGGGCTTGCCAAAATCCTTGGATCTGTGTGAAACAACTCAACGAACTTATCAACACCAATATCTAATCTTTATCGCCAAAAGACTACATGCCTGTCGTGTGCTGTGATATGTTATAATCGAATTAGCACATCACACGATATTTTTCTAAAACTTTTGATTTTATAAGGGTTTAAAACTCTTTCTTCAATGAGCGTCGGACTACGAGCTAGAACCAAACGGCAGTATTCCCCAGTTTCAACTCCTTGATATCTCAAGGGATAAGGACTTCGAGCTTAACCCTTGATTTACAGAGAGCAGGAAATTTTTGCCGTGTGCTGCGCCGAATTAATAAGAAAGTATCAAAAAGGTAGTTATCATGTATGATTTGCTTGTTAGTTTGATTTTTTCTGTTCAAAAAGCTTGGTTTAAGCTGCAACCCCTGCATGGAAACACGTCCCACATACAGATCTGATCAAGAGAAATGGTTTCAGTGCATCGTTGATTCACAAAACGCCGAGCATTGCCTGGTTTGTTTCCCTTACGCTGGCGGCGGAGCTAGTGTATATTCCAACTGGCATACTTTGAAACAAACGGGTATTTCCGTATGGACTTTGTCGCTCCCGGGACGAGGGCACCGTTATCATGAGAAACCTGTCACTTCTCTCGTCCCACTGCTCGAACAACTCATCCCGGAAGTCCTCAAAATTTCGGCCAATAAGTCGGTCTCATTTTTTGGGCACAGCATGGGAGCCTTGATCGCCTATGAATTGGCTTGCTTACTTGAACAAAAAAATATGCTGGAGATTTCCAAACTTTTTTTATCAGGCAGAAGCCCCGTTAGCCAGCAGGATGATGAACCTGCTTACCACTTGCTCAGTGATACTGTGTTAATGTCAAAATTGATTGATATGGGTGGCATACCCAAAGAAATCCAGGAACACCCTGAGATGCTCCAGTTAATGTTGCCCACGTTACGGGCTGACTTCGAACTGATTGAGACATGGCAATCCGAATCTTCATCAACAAGCAAATGCCCCATCATAGCTCTGGCAGGTAGTGACGATTCCCGTGCCTCCGTTGAAAAGATGGAACACTGGGATTCTCATACTAGATCAACTTTTAAGCTTCATGAATTCGATGGGGGGCATTTTTTTCTGTCTGACCATCAATCCGACATCATTCAGTTGGTCAGGAACTCATTATTGAGTGACATTTGACAAGGCCAAGCCTCCGCCCTTGGTCGATTGTGTATTTTTTCACACAAAACCACATATTCTCAAACGCGATGAAACCGCATTCCCATTGATTTCTAGCAAGCAGCCGCATTTCCGAACATACTTACGCATCCAAAGTGCGCATAAACCAAGATCCACACACAATTTTGATGGCGTTATCCTTTATTTTTCACCTCCTCCGTCAAGCAAACAACTACATCCCAACAGATTTTCTTTGGAGTTTTTTCATAAAAAAATGACGCCGAAATTTGCCCTATGGCAAGGCACCCATCTAACACGTTAACAATGAGTATATTACTTATCACGCAATCACCTGATCACTTTTTACCAGACACCCATTGTGTCAAAACTTTCACCTCGTCAATACCCTCCATGGGCAACTGAATATGAGGCTTGACAACCTATCAACTTCACACCCAAGGCAGAACGTTTTTACTTGGGAAAATATCTACTCAAGTAACCCTGCAATATTCCTAAACCACTCACTTAACCCATTTTTGGATTACACCCATGAAAGACGAGGCTGAAGGCGCGGGACGCATACCTGGCTTGCCAGACAAATGCTTGGAAAACTGAAGACAGTGTTTCTTCTAACTTAGTTCGATTGCTCATTTTTCTCTCCTACCAATAACAAAATGTGCTGGGCTATTTTTTCAGACGGTTCACGCAAGCGGTCCACTTCGGAAATGATGTAACCCGCCGTCACATCGGCAGTCGTCGAATGGTTGACCAGGGGCTCGAGGATCCGGACGGATTTCTCAGTCGGGTGCAACTTTGGCCGCCGCCAGAAAAAGTGGTCCATGTTGAGTGAGAAGATTTGGTAATAACCAAATCCGAAAAACATGAACCGACAAAAAAGACACAAACCCGAAGAGATCATCCTGCTGCTACGCGAATGCGACACGAGTGGCCTGAGCCAGGAAAGCTTCTGCCAACAGAAGCAAATATCGGTGGCAACACTGCATCGATGGCGCAAGAAGTATGGAATGATGGACGTGGCTGAGGCGAAGCGTCTCAAGAAACTTGAGAAGGAAAATGCCGAGCTCAAGAAGATGTATGCCGATGCGATGCTGGGCATGAAAGTCCTTCAGGAGGCACTTGAAAAAAAGCTCTAAGCGGCGCACCGCCGGAACTATGCACAGCTCGTCGTTAGTGACGGGCTGTGTAGCCAGCGCAAGGCCGCGAACTACTTCCGCATCCACCGATCCACATTGCGATACAGCCCCAAATGCCCTTCCGTGCGCTTGGAGGAAATTGACAACGCGATTGTGGAACTCAGCCTTGAACACCCCGAGCTTGGTTCGGACAAGGTGGGCAGGCTGGTGCGTAATCGTGGATGGCGTGTGAGTAGTGAGCGGGTGCGCAAGGTGCGTCGCGAGGAATGTTTGCAAGTTCCTCCGCCGAGAAAAAAGCAAAGTCGCCGGGGTGTCTCGACAGGTTGCCACCCCACCAAGGCTCAATACCGTGGTCATGTGTGGATGTGGGACTTCATTCATGACACGACAGTGAGAGGAGGAAGCTTTCGAGTCCTGAGTGTGATGGATGAACACACCCGGGAAGCCTATGAACTTTTTCCGGCTCGCAATATTGGCTCGGGCAAGGTCCGGGAAGTGATGAGTGAACTCATCAAGCGCCACGGAGCACCCGGCTATATCCGGAGCGATAATGGTCCTGAGTTCGTGGCGAAATTACTACAGAACTGGTTGAGAGAAGAGCAGATTAAAACCCTCTACATTGATCCGGGCAGTCCGTGGCAGAATGGATTTGTGGAGAGTTTTCACGACAAGTTTCGCCGGGAATGTTTGGCTCGGGAACTCTTTTATACCTTGGGCGAAGCGAGAGTAGTCATCGAGGGATGGCGAAAAAAATACAATGAACTCCGCCCTCACCGGAGTTTGGGAATGAAAACCCCTGAGGAGTTTGCCCTGGGCTGGAAACCGGGGGAGCGGTGGCGCGCTCAACATGCTTCCTGCGTTTTGGCCTCCGGCCTCCACTCCGGAAGCATGTTGACATCCAGTTCAGATCAGTTATCTACAGGCATCAATCTTCTCACTATAAGTGGGCCATAAAATGGAAGGGTGGCACAGGATCATTAGTCCAACTAGAGCTGCAACCTGAGGTTATGATTACAGCTGAGCAATAAATTGTGAGTAA
This sequence comes from Epimenia babai, assembly GCA_011762755.2. NCBI lineage: Eukaryota > Metazoa > Mollusca > Solenogastres > Cavibelonia > Epimeniidae > Epimenia > Epimenia babai. Next base: position 23,181 of record WURV02162774.1, on the reverse strand, counting down.
CCTTAGCATGTCAAATTTTTCCCCTGATAAGAGAAATAGTCAATTTTTTAACCGCGAATAAAAACCGGACGATTTCCATTTTTTTGCAGAAACTCATTCCAAACCTAACATCCTGGAATTAATAGCTGATCGGTTCAGTGCCTTGTTCAAGCAGATCGATCAGCTCCGAGTAAACATAGAGACGCTCTTTGCCCTTGCCGCTGATGTCGTGGACAATACCGAGCTTTTGCAGCCTGCCGAATGCCGCACGTGCCGTGGGAGCGGTAATGTCCAAGGCATCGGCAGTTTCCAGAGCCGACAGGATACCTTTTCCGCGTAGCAGGTGATGCACCTGACTGGCATTGGCGGATGCTCGCCCTAGCGTCTGGATTTTTTCTTCATCGCGCTGCAGCAGCTTGGAGACCTGGTAGCTCGTCTCGACCACCTGATCGGCTGTCTCCGCGACACCTGTCAGGAAAAAAGCAAGCCAACCTTCCCAATCCCCCTTTTCGCGCACCGCGTTAAGATGGTGGTAGTAGTCCATCCGATTGTTTTTAAAAAACAGGCTCAGATAGAGCAACGGCTGCTGGAGTTCGTCCCTCATCATCAGCCAGAAGGTGATGAGCAAGCGGCCTATCCTGCCGTTACATCGAGAAAGGGGTGGATGGTCTCAAACTGCACATGGATGAGCCCCGCATCGATCAACGGCGAATATTCGCGCTCTTCCTCGTGGAGATACTTTTCCAAATCCCCCAGACAATCCATCAGATGCTCTGGAGGCGGAGGCACAAAGCTGGCGTTGCCCGGACGCGAGCCTCCAATCCAGTTCTGGGAGGTTCTGAATTCCCCAGGCTATTTGTTGCTACCCCTTCCCTTGAACAGTAGCGTTTCGTGCATTTCCTTGATGAGGCGCAGGGACAATGGAAAACCTTCCCTGATTCTGGCAAGGCCATGCTCCATCGCTGCCACATAGGAAGAAACCTCCTGCACATCATCAACCGGAGTTGATGGAGCCTCGTTGCTTTCATAGAGCAACAGATCAGAAAGTGAGGACTGAGTGCCCTCGATTTGCGAGGAAAGCACGGCTTCCTTGCGGATGTAGTAATACAGCAGCAGGTTGCTGTTCGGCAGAATGTCGGAAACCCCGTCAAGCTTACCCAGACATCTCGCAGCCCTGGACACCAGATCGTGCAACGAGGACAGCTCCACTGCTGGAACGGGCGGCAGTGACGGCGGCAAATAAGCTTTGTAGCTTTCGCCCACGACATTGCAGTGCATGTAGGTTCCTATGCGGGTGTTTTCGGTCATAAGTTTTCTTTCCTTCTCTGGAAAAGAAAAGATAATTTTAACCGGCGCAATGCTGACTACTCTTTGGATTCAGCATCAATACGATACGCCCCGCAATGAATCTGCCAAAATCGTTTCTATGTCTGTTCGGCTTTTTCAGGTTCTACAAACGCCTCGTTCATCTTGTAATATCCCCTCCCATCGGACATCACGATTCTCCGCCAAGCTGGATTACGCTTGAACAGATTGGAGAGTGAGAAGTCTTGAGATCCAGCCTGCATCAGCAGTTGTTTGCCACTTTGCCACGGCTGCCCGTTTTTTGCCGCCATATAGAGAAGCTGCAATACTTTCGACTGGATATGGCCGAAGCGGTGGCTACGCCCGTCGAGTTGCACGTCTTTGAATGGTGGGACTGATGATAGAGCCTCGATAGAATGGTTCTCATCATTTGCAATGTTATGAACGCCTTCAAAGCGGGCACGTTCATCACGGAGGACAAGCAGATCATCCGCCAGCGGAAGGATGAACAGGAACGCTATCAGAAACGCCTCGCAGCATATGAAGAACGTGCCACAGAAGCGAAAGACCATCTGCTGTCCAGCCACAAGGCAGCTTGGGACAAGGCGGCCAAACAAAAACAGCAAAAAATCGATGAACAAAGCACCGAACTGGCAGATCATTTCCGGCTCGATGAAAAACACGATCGGATCATGCGGCTCCAAGACCGCCTGGACAATCCGGGCTTTTTCCAGAAGCTCAAGACCAAGTTCCTCGGCACGGACTGGAAGCTCGTTGAGGAAATTGAAATCCACAAAGCCAGCGAGGACATTGCCATCCAACAGCTCAACGAAGCCGTTGGTGAGTTGAACAAGGAACGCGACACCCAGCTACAGATGCTCGAGCACAGCTTCAATGAGAAAGCTGGCAAGCTCGCCAAGCAACTTGAACAGTGGAAGCCATCGGAGCCGACCTATCTGACAGCACGCTCCAGAGAGGCGGCAGAACTCCAGAAAAATGTTGACCGTGACAACAACAAACCAGGTTTAAGCCTGTAAACACCAGCTTCATAACTAACTAAGGGAGGTATATTCATGAACCCACAGCAACAGATGCGGATCTTACTTTCCGTCATACCCCAATCACACAAACCGGTCACTAAACTCGGCGAGAACGGTGAACAATTTGACTGCCTTGCACATCATTTTTGCGGCACTGGATTGCTTGAAGTCACCCACAGAAACATACCTAACAAACACGCAACCGTTTACCGTTTTTCAAAACACGGAGAACTCACCGGAGTGTTCAATGTCTCTTCAGGGGAAGAAACCGAACTTCTTTTTGACCGTGACAGCGGACTTGGCGACAGGGATCGAATGGAAAAAGAAGCTATTTCGTTACTCGAAAAACTCTCCATGACCATCACGCCCAAAGAGGAATTGTCCTACTACCTCTAACGTTGATCGTTTTGGAGGGGAACGCATTCCCCTGATGGCTACTGCGTGCGCCATCACCCCATCTCCTGGGGAATTACCCCAAACTCCTATCTTGGCGGCATAGCCGCGCCTTTTTCGGATGCTCCGTACCACGGGGCATGGATACCAGGGCTGCCGCCTTCACCTCCTCATGGCCATGAGCGGATTGTCGTCACCCTGCCAACCATTGCCCTACCTCCACAGACAGCGACATACCGCAACCTCCTCCTGACGGAGCAGCAGCGGAATGCCGCGAGGGTTTCACCGGACGAACCGGTTTGGCTAAGGACGCTGTCCCCGCGCCCGCAAGAGAAATGGAACGTGACCGTGGCTCCGCACTGCGTTTGTGCGCCCGCACCATCCCGTCAATTTCTCTTGCAGTTGCTACCCTGCGCTTCGGCCAGCGGGGCAGGGTTTCATGCGCGGAGCATAAAACCTGCGATTTATTTTTTAACCAGAGAAGAAAGGAGGCTTTCATGCCTAGATTTAAAGTGCTTGCAACCATGTATACCGACCTTGAGGTCGTTGTGGAGGCTAAGAATCCCGACGAGGCTTTTCAAATTGCAAACGACTTGGACGGGGCTGACTTCGGTCAGTGCCCAAACGGTGGCGATTGGAAGATCGAATACGTTATCGAACTTGATGAGAAAGGAAACTAACATGGCTGTAACCCCGAGCATCTACGTGGCGTGTCTGGCAAGCTACAACAACGGAATTTTACATGGTGAATGGATCGACCTTGACGGGTCTGAGGATATTCAGGACAGGATCAATGAAATCCTTGAATCATCCCCCATCGAGGATGCAGAAGAGTTTGCTATCCATGATTATGAGTATTGCGGCAATCTTGGCTCATATGCTGGATTGAGTGATGCCAAGAATATCAGGGATGCTTTTGAGCGAGCCTCCAGCCAGCATATAGAGTGGGAATTATTCTGCAAATTTTGCGACCACATTGGCAACGATATCGAAGCCGATCAAATAGAACAATTCAGCGACAGTTATACGGGATCAGGCAGCTCATTGGTCGATTGGTGCCATAGCTTTCTTGAGGACACCGGAATGCTTGAGAGCATCCCCGAAAACCTACGCTTCTACTTCAATTACGAAGCCTTCGCCCGTGACATGGAAATCAATGACGTGTTCACCATTGAGCATGGCGGCGAAACCCACGTTTTTTACAACATTTAACAAACGCCATGAAAGGGGACAGTATCATGGAAAACCAAACAGCCCAATGGAAACCAGAAACAATCATCGTCGAACCAAGCCGTTTACAAAGCGGCATTTGGGGACAGGAAGAAGGCGATATCAATCAGTCATATTCCGCCGATGTGTATGGTGAGAAAAAGACTATCAGAAAACCCTTCATTCATGCTTCGCAACTCTACGTAGCCATGTCGATCCAAGGTAATTCTAAATTTCTGAAAGCCAACGCCTATCCGCTAATCCATGAGAGCTACCGCGAAAGTATTCTAGAGAAATTCATCCGGACGGGACAAGCCAACAGCCATTACACAGGCAACCCCGTATCCTATCACCACCAGAAATGCGTCTTTGGCTTGCCCGCCATTTTCGCACAAAGAGCCTGAACACATTGACCTGCTACGCCGCATGTATGCCTATGGCGGACTGTTTGACTGTTTACAGCCTAGGTCGGTATTTGCTGTTAATTACCCTTATATAGTTCCTCAGCCTGCACTTCCAAGTCGGAAGAACGCACTAACCGCCTATCAACAGTTGAGACACGCCTCAACCGGAGCCCGTGGGTGGGTTTGCCCTAAAAGAGACCTATATCGTAGGCTAATTGCTTGCCAAGTGATATGATTCAGCCAATACATGGACGTATGGATTTTATAGATCATCACGAAATGAAGAAGAAGGAAGGATTTCCATATTCATTCCCTTGTTCGGAGCGATCACTAGAAGGCACACTCGGCATCGACAAATCTTTGGCCTATCTAAAGTCATTCTATTCGATTCATGATGCACTGGGAATGGCGGCCGCAGCAAGAATTATCGCAACTCCCGAATTCGAAATCAAACTTGAACTAGGCCACCACTTATTCTACCACTGCGAGGCGAGGAAAGCAATAAAGACACGTATTGAGGAACTGTCAGCAAGAGAAGGATGGTCCGACTCTACATACCGTGCAATTCGTCCCAACATTCAGATACTTATTAACGAATTGCTCTCTGCCGAGAACACCCATCATTTTCTCATTGGAACCTACTCGGTCGTAACCCAGCTACTTGCGCAAGAAATCAGCGATTACATTGCAGCATCAAGTCAGCTGCTAGATTTACCGTCACACCGCATTCTCCGTTCTATTCTCGAAGATCTTAAACATATGATCACATGGTCGGAAGCCATCATTACTGAGTTTGATCGTCTTGATTCAACATCAGGCACTCAACAATGGACTGAACATATCTCCTTTGTTTTGAGTTATCTTGGGGGCATTTCAGGGGATGTTGAAATTCATGGAACCCCTTCATTTATATACGATCCCAACAAAAAATATCGCCGCAAGGTAGATTGTGAACGCGATCAACGGTTCCAAACATTTTCGGACACCAGGGAATATTCTATGAATGATGATCCAAAATCCAAGTTTGAAAGCGAAAAATTGGAGCTTATTCGCACACAACGCGATGAAATCGATGCAATTGAAACTTTTGCTAACATATATTACGACATAGACAATCCACCTTTTAAATTACAAATGGATCTTGCGAGATTTATTTGGGATGAAGCACGGCACGCAGAAATAGGTCATCAAACCCTGATTAAGATGGGACTAAACCCCTTTGAAATTCCCTGCAGCGTAATCGGAATTAACGTAAGATCAAAAATGCCTCCCCTCATGGCGTTAGCCCAGATCTCGATTTTCGGTGAGCTGAATATTGTCGAGCCCATGAGGCGTTTAGCATCTGCCGCAGCAGAAAGAGGAGACGATTTAACTTCACGCGTTTTTGAGTTCATTCATTCAGACGAGATACTGCATCTCCTTAAAGGCAGGTCATGGTTGAAATCTCTGCATCCAAGTCATGACCTCCAAGAGGTGAAAGAAGAAACAAGAATAATGTCTATTCGTCGCTTGAGAGAAGAAGGAGTTATCAGTGAAGACTACGAACAAAACCTGACTCCAGAGCAAATTTTCGAAATAATTGGAGGAGAATAATCGGCTATCTTATGAACATCAGACCTGCAGTCACAGAACTAACTGGTAACACTCCGCTAATCGACCTAACAGGAATACTGCCTGACCGAAGCGGACGATTGTTCGCGAAATGTGAGTTATTAAATCCAACTGGATCTATCAAAGATCGATTTGCCAAGCGGTTTGTAAAAACTCTTAAGAAATCCGGCAAGATACAAAATGTTAAAACGGTTGTCGAAGCTACCGCAGGAAATACAGGCATGGGTCTCGCTATGGCTTTATCTGGCACTCCCATCAAATTAGTTTGTACAATAAGCACAAAGATGAGCCCAGAAAAAATCAAACTCCTACAAGCCTGGGGAGCCGAAATTGTGATATGTGAATATCGGCTTCCGCCTACACACCGTGACACATTCATCAATACTGCCAAAAGAATTGCTAAACAAAAATCTGGAGCCATTTATGCTAATCAGTTTGAAAATCCACTCAACTGGTTGGTGCATTACGAAGAAACTGGATTAGAAATTTGGAATGACACCGAAGGGAACATTGACGCTTTTGTCTCAGGTATTGGTACCGGCGGAACACTTTCTGGTATTGGAAGATTTTTAAAGAAGGTTGAATCACCTGCAAAAATCATTCTGGCTGACCCTGTTGGGAGCATCCTTGGATCTTATGTAAATAGATCTTCCAAAAAATTAGCTAGACCATATCTAGTTGAAGGAATTGGCGGTGATTTTGTTCCTGCTAATGCCGATTTGTCATTAATTGACAAAGTTTATTACATCGAAGATCGACAATCAGCTTCGATCATGCGACAAGTCTATGAATCTTACGGAATTCTTGTTGGCTCATCATCCGGCTGCAATCTAGCAGCTTCGATCAATTTTATTAAGGACAACCCAAAATCAACTGTAGTAACAGTGATTGCTGATACTGGTCGCAACTATCTTGATACTTTCTACAATGGAAAATGGCGTCTAAAATTTGGACTGACTGATTAATTATGTATATAGTTGGACATTATTGTATATCGAAAGACTTAGAATCACCAAAGATATCTAAAAATTTGCTTGCACATATTCCAGAATTGATGCTGCCTGACATTACTCGATCTCATGATTGGGAGTACGCCTTTGATAAAAGCAAAAAAACTAAAATTTCAGCTATAATACGGTCACATCTCTTAGCGGACTTTCACGTACACTTCGGGCCAAACGGAAGACCTGATAAAAAGGCTGGTTGGGCTTATCAGCAAATGGGTATATTTGTGCGCATATACGATGATTTTTTCACCGAGGCAGTGAAGCGAAATTGGTTGCGAAAAAACGTTAAAATTGACTCCAAACGAGGATTCTCACACACGTGCGTGGAATATTGTGTTGACCTATTTCTTTGTCAAAAAGGTAGATTTAGAGATGAATTTTTTGAGTCAAAGAAATTATTAGGGCTAGTGTCGCCACTTTCAAAAATGAACATAAAATCTTTTCAAACCATCATAAGAAAAGAAAATATTACTTGTAACTCTATTAGTATGAGTGACGATATTTTATCTTTTTCAAGCCGAGTGGATCAGGCTCAATCACCGATAGATTTTGTTATTCTCGCAGGATTGAAAAAATTTGGTTTGATAGATACTCCAGAAACACGAAAATACTTCTATAATACCCTTTCTGAAGGGCTCGACCGGATCGGTAATGAACAAGTCGACTCATACCTTGAAGAATGTACTGAGTTTGTAAAAAATGTTATCAAGTAAGCGCTATGGATCTAATTGGGCATTGTGTAAGTATAGAGCGAAGTGGTATTTTACCAATTAATAGTATTTATAGCGACTTAGTGGTAGAAATGATGTTCCCTAATTTCGCGCATTGCCATGATTGGGCATACAAATCCTGCTGGATACTTTCTGAACAAGACGAGGATTTCCCATTTTTAAATTTAATTCGAGCCCACATGATTGGTGATTGGGTTATCCACTATGGTGTAAAACGAACTGACCAAAAAAAGAAAGAAGGTTGGGCCTACCAACAAATGGGAAAAGCTCTTGGCCCAACTAAAAAATTCCTGACTCAACTCGATGAAGGCGATGTTGCAAATCCGGCCTTTTTAAATTTCACAGGCTGGACGGCAAAGCAAAAATGGGATTTTTTACACACTACGGTAGAATTTGCAGTAGATCGGATAATATCGCGCTATCATATTAGTGAGGAATCGAGTAAACAACTCGTTACCTCGATGAGAAAGGTTGGGCAACTAGCAGGCCTTGGGAGCTGGGAATGGGTTCAGAAAAAGTACGAAAGGCATGCGATTTTTTCAGATCGAAGCACGCTTTACTTAAAAAATTCGCTCCGATCCCAACGCAAGAATACCAAGTTAGCAGCAACCGCTTCTGATATCCCAATTTGGAACATTGTTTCTAAATATGAATTAGCACACAACAATAAAATATTCGACCTAGTAACTCAACTATTAGATGCTATTGGAGCTTTATTAAATTATGATTCTATTGAGCAAGAGCTCGATCTTATTGCGCGTTGTATTGCTATGCCTGAAGATATATATACAGGATCACTCACAAACTAAAACCAATACACGTCACCTATGCAATCAGCTGATAACTATTACAATAAGAAAAATTTTGCTTTGGTGCTTCTTACCCCAGACTTTTTCATGGAGAAATTGGGATCAGTGCTGGTAGATTACCTACATCAACTAGGGATTCAGATACGGGGAATCCACCCAATGCAGCTTGACGATGAAAAAATTACTCGTTTATACCACAAACGGGTAAGTAATCGCCGAAAAAGAAGTCCCCATGGCAGGTGGATTGCATCACGATTACTCCGGTCAAACCCTTCTATAGTTTTGATACTAGGAAAAGGGACTTATTTAAAGGATAGCAACCAAGATTTTCAGGAGACAATTGCCAACCTCAAAGGCGAAAGTAGATTTCATGAAAGGTCAGACATAAATTCCCTTAGAAGTTTACTTTCTTACTCCGACCGAAGTTATTCATGCATTCACTCTCCCGACAATTTTGACGGAATGATGTACGAGCTCGATATCATATTTGGGCATAAGATAAAAAATGCAATTTTACTGAAAGCAAAAAAAAGAGAAATTCCAATGGTTTTTCTTAAGCAACTATTATGCTTTAACAATTTTTCAAAGGATCACCACCCCTATCAGCTTGTCTTTAATGTTATTTCTCGATTGGTAGCATTCGTATCAACGTCTGTCTTTACTCCAGAACTTATAAAAAAACCTGATGATCTTATTAATCTTGCTCAAACCACATCTAAGAAGTTGTCTGAGACAGCTGACGACCCAGCAAAACTCTCAGTTCTAAAAGAGTTAGAAATAATCGAATCAATTGGCAATCAAATCAACATGATCCCTCCGGACTTCGAGTTATCTAACATTAATGACTATCAATCTTGGCGCTATTATGCAAATGTTTGCGAAATTTCACTTTGCTTAAAAAACCTGCTATCGCCTAATAATTGGAGTGCACGCTTTGCTCTAGATCTCATCAAAGTAATTGAATTAGCAGCTATCCCCTTATGCAAATCGGAGCGATATCGACTAATAGGGATATTAGGCCTTAAAGATGAACATGAACAACACTAGAAAACAATATTTATCGTTCCGCAAGCTGCTCTCAAGAATCGAATTTGTCTTAAAAAACCATCTTTTCGTTTCTGAGAGTGTTTTGCAAAATTTGAGAGCATTTAAACTCGACGAATATAACGAAACCTCAGAATTATTCGAGTCACTGTCTCAAGTTTTAGACAACGAAATGATTAGACAAAAATGGAACAGAGAATTTCTTGAGAAGAGATCTCGCGTGATTGTGGATGCAATTTCAAAACATATAAACGGCAGAACGCTTGACCTGCTCTGTGGCGATGGCACGATTGCAAAAATGCTCAGTAAATTAGATAAAGAAGTTGTAGCGTGTGAACGAGGCATCCAACATCCTCTTGCAAGTTCAGAACAAAAAGAAATCAAATTTATCAACTACGATAATGACCGTATTCAATGTGAATGTGAATCTTTTGAGACTGTTCTTTTAATCACCGTGCTTCATCATGAAACAGATTATGCAAATCTGTTAGATAATGCTGTACAAATTGGCTCAAAAAAATTAATCGTCATTGAAAATTCAATTGATAGCAAAAATGACTTAAATTTTCACATATTAATTGACCGATTTTTTAATGAATGCCTTAACCATACTGGAGCTCCAAGTCCCGGAAGTCATATGTCCGACAGAGATTGGATTAGGTGTTTCGAAGACCGAGGCTTTCAAGTCGAGGCAAGTTCTTTAGGCTGGATTCCTGGCGTTCCCCTTGATCATACTCTTTTTCTATGTAGCCGATGACCAAATTAATTTTACCAAAGGATGTGGTTCATGCCTTCCAAGCAACTCAGAAAAATTTCTCCACATTAGCTAAAAACCGTTCTCTTGTCTTTCAGGGAAGAACAGTCATTTCTTGGGAGGCAGATTACACAGTTCGGGATTACCTCGAACTGATGAAAATAACTCGAAGGCTTCTTGTTATTTCTAGTAATTTGACAATACTCGATGAGCTGATTAATAGTGCTTCTAAAGAAAAATCTGCACAGATAACCACTGGCTTGAATCTTTTTCGAGCAAAAAATAAGAAACTGAATCACAAATTTATTGATATCGATCAACCTAACATAACATTTCTACCAATTAGCTCTATTTCGCACACAGACTGGCACAAAGTAGCAAAGCTTCAGTTAGATTGCGGGATTACCCCCACCCCTCTAGATTATTACTCCGATATTCAGTCAATAAATACAATTTGCCTTATTGCCATTAATACATCTAATAAACTTATTGGATTCGGTTGCCTGCATCAAGTTGGATCGCTAGGCAACGAGGGGCTCCTCTCTTCGCTTTGTGTAGATAAGCAGGTGAGAGGTTTGGGAATTGGATCGCAATTGGTTTTTGAGCTTATACACAGATCGAAAGTGCACACTATCAACTCAATTATCGAAGCAGAAAACCAAGCAGGTGAAAAATTTGCTGAATCTATGGGTTTTTCCAAGACTAACAAATGTAGAATAGCTTTTTGCAGTACCGCCTGAGCATTTCTTAGGCGTGCATCTTTGTAACATCATCTGTAGCTTCAACGAAAAGTTCAGCTAGTCGCTCTACAATTACTTTGGGTTCAATTCCAAGAGATATTCTGATAAAGATAGAGCCGTCTTTTTGGTTTAAGTGATCTTCGCCATATACTCTCGCTGTTGTTATATTCCATCCGAAACCTGCTCGGATATCTACCTGAAGCATTTCGCTTCGGATTTTGGCCACCCACTTCGAAAAAATCGCTGAGGTGAGAACAGATTCTTCGAATGCAATAAATATTAGGCACCCAGCTAGTGATTTGTTACGACCTATATAGGATCCTTGTGATTGATTACTCAATGTTCTTAAGTATTTCAAACTGGGCAATCCATCCTCTATAATTGAGGAAAAAATGTCCACATTTGCAGCATGAATCTGCATCCGGTAGGTCAGCAACTCGATTTCAGCTGCGTTAAATTCAGCAACAATTCGACCCTGCATTTGCTGTCCAGTAGAGCGTGCGTAATGGCGGCACAAATTAAGAACTGGATCATGGCCATAAAGAACCCCGCCCATAACCCTGTGATTGAGATACTTAGCTGTGCTTTCAAAAACCACGAGATTTTGCGCCTCATATTCCGAAAATTCGAATCTCGTGTTGGCACCTTGTACCGTATTATCTATTAGAATTGGGCAGTTTAGTTGAATCGAGTGGTTAAAGATGTCAGGCATAGGTTGGACTGATGGCTCATTTGAAACTGTTTCGAAAAGAATGGCATCAGGATTAACCTCACGAATTGCAGCATTAAGTAGATCCGAAGAGTACAAGTCTCGACGCACAATTTCAATACCTAATGGGGCTACAAAACTTTCTAAGTAGTCCGAAGTTTCAAAATAATTGCGAAAAGTCGTAAGCACTCGTTGCCCAGAACAAATTTTCATCGCACCTAAAAATACTGCGACGCAAGACATACCCGAGTTTACGAAGAGGGACTGCGGCGCACCTGTCTTCTTTGACCACGTATTTTCCAACTGTCTTCTAGCGCCATTTTCGTAGACATCCCAAAATGACTTGTCAGAATCTCCAGTAGACTGTAACGCAGCATCCTGCCAAAATTGCTCCATCGAATCGTATTTCTCAGCAATGTTGATACTCTCTTGAGAAGAGAGTGAATACGATTGTAAAACCTTCTCATATTGTCCTAACATTTTATACCAAGCTGAGGCTAGTACACAGAACGGCAATTTCAAACTAATCCTATCCTCTGCTTTACCTAGCTCAGAGTTAGCTTCAATTTCTGGCAACGTCACCTGACGAAGCTCTGCCAGAGCACGAAGATAGCTAAAACTGTCTAAACGTCCTTGGCACATTGTAGTTTTATTTTATTCTATCAAAATGATCCGCCATAGTGAGTTTGATCTGGCGTTCTCGTATCGCCTTTCTTGTATTGGCCTTGATTTCATCGAGATTCTGTAAATCTGGAAGGCTCAAGTATTCTGAACCAAAAATGCTAGGTAATTTACTATAATGTATCACAGCATTATCAATTTTTTTAGAACGAGCGAAATCAACGAACTTTTTTGAAAGATAGCCGGCAACATTTAATTCGCAGCAAGCATCGAAAGTTTTTTCTCTAGCTATTAGAACTAATTTTCTAACGGAAGAATGAAGTGGATCTGCAATCTCAAGTGAACGACTTGCCCCAAGTACAAAGCTTGTTAGGTCGTTCATACCTAAGGTCACGTTAGATATACCAATTTGAAGAAATTCCTCTAAATTGATTATTACTGAAGGAATTTCAGCCATGATTCCTAACTTATTTGAAAAACCCACCTCACCAATTGATTTTCGCACAAATTTTAATTCAGAAGGATCGTAAACAAATGGAATCAGTAAATTGAGGTTGTCAAATTTGGCAGCTGCTATTGTTAGTGCATGGAGCTCTAGTAAAAAAGGCTCGGGATACATCATAGCCCGTCGTATTCCGCGTATCCCCATCATTGTATTCTTTTCATCAATCACCTGATCAACCCCGTCGAGTATATTGACTTCGGCAGTTTCCATCTCTGCAGCACGATACCACACTGGCAGAGGATAAAACATCGCGGCCACGTACTCAAGGTAAGAAGTGATATAACTTTGGCACTCAGATGAGGTTGTGTATTTGCCTATTTTCCTACACAAATACTCGCCTCGTAGAAGCCCAACTCCACTAAATTGGGGTTGTAATGTACTCTCTATACGTTCTCCATTCAAGCCGAGTAGGTACTTCATTTTATTACTATTGTAGAAGATTCAGGTGTGATCCTATTTCAATAAGGTGATTGATTGAACGAAAATAGATGCCTTCTTCCCTATTACTTATGAAACCCTCTCGACTGGCTGCTTTGACAATATCGGATGAGACGTTTTGACCTGTGAAATGTTGAAAGGCGTGATGAGTTCTATAATTTCCTGTAACAGCTCCACCCGTGATCATATTGAAAATTTTAACCCCAGAGGAGTCATATCTAATTTGAACACATGGTGACGTTTTTTTCATACGTGGAAATATGAATGGATTACTAACAAAATTTTTTGGGCACGGGAACATACTAGAGTTGATAAATAAAGGATAAGGCTTATCTGGATGGATAAATTTGTATTCCCCCCAAGGAATTACTGAATTTGCAAAGCGAATACGATTTAAGATGACAGTCCAAAAATCGTAGTTTTGAGCGCAAAAATAGAGCTCTCGCATGATTTTGCGTATATCGCCTCCTCCTAAAATAGATTCTTGAATATTCTCTGTATAACGATCCATTATACGGAAACGCCACTTATCTCCTGGATTAGTATTTCCAACTGAAGTTGTCAGACAATCAAGAGTATAGCCTAATAGAGTACTTGAGACATGTAAAGCTGACTCATCATCACCCATTTCTAAGAAACCTAGAATATCCATCTGAGCTGTCCAAACTCTCACCATTCCACGGTCGAAAACGAGACGAGCTACCGATCTTCGGTCTATCAAAGATTGAAATTTTTTAAATTCGATTGCATTCCAGATGGGCTCACCGACTAAGACTCGGTGGAGAAAGTCTCGAGCTTCATGCGATATCCGGAGCGTAGCTCTAGGATCACGTACGTCGCTCGCGTTAAGCTCTGCTATTGTTTCAGTGAGGCTAATGAGTTCATGAGTATTCCAAACTTCTACATCAAGACTGCAGTTATTGATTAGAAGAGAACGCGACGAGGTGGGATGCCCTAATGACCTTCTAGGCGAAACAATATAAACATCGATATCAGAATGAGGCGTTCCCAACCCATCAAAGAGCGAACCTGATAGGAAGATACAATCTCTCTGTTCTATCTGATACGATTTTTGGATCTCTGCGAGAATTTTGTCTAAGGAGAGATCATGCTTCTCCATAAATGATTCAAAAGTCATTCAGGGTATGGTTTTACGCGTGACTATGAGGAACTGTTGTTAAATCAAGATGGGTATCAAATATTGCCGGGAATAGATCAGGATCAGCTGCTGCCAATTCTGCCGCTGCTTGTATAGGGCCAAACGTTCCACAATCAGGATTAACATGAGCCAATGCTTTCGTTGCTTCTTCAAGACGATTTTGCTGGAGCAAAATGACACCCAACCAACCAGCCGAATGGCTATCCTCATTACGGAGTTCGAGGGCTTTTCGGTATGCCGATTCCGCAGCCTCTTGGCGGTCTGAGCCGCGCATAGCGTCACCTAAAACAGTCATAGACGAAAGTTTGGTTTTCATAATCAAGGAATCAAAATTATAATTGGGGGCTTCTGCGGCAAGTGACACAGCGGCTTCCGCACCGTCCTTTATATCACCTCTCTTGAGTAGAGCGAGAGCAAGCCGCGCCTTTGCTTCGTGGTTATCTTTGTCTTGGGCAACTGCTTTTGAATACCATTCTATTGCATCAGATAGATCTGCTTCGATTTCTGATATTTTTCCAGCCGCTAGACTTCCACAAGAAGAATTAGGATCATCTTTATATATTTCAAGATTCTCCAACGCCGCACTGGAGATTGCTTGAGCTTTGTGTATTACAGCATCATTATTATCTACCATACAAGTGTTATAGGTATTACCTAAATGCTAGGCAATATAATTTCTCAAGATTCCTCCGTTGGACGAAAATGTGGGACAAAGAGAGACGCAACAGGACTTGCCATCTCCGTCCAAACTGCCCAGTTTCTGCCCAGTCGCTCGTTTTCAGGGCAACAAAAAAGGAGTCACGAACTAGCGTAACTCCTTGATTGTTAAAGTGGTGGGCAGGGCTGGATTCGAACCAGCGTACTCATACGAGAGCAGATTTACAGTCTGTGAATATAAGTTTCTGACCCTGTCTCAACAGGTCGATTTTTGTCCTATATTTTCTCCTGAAAACCCTATAAATATTTGATTTATAAAGTCTTTCAAGACAACTTCTTTTCGCCATGCCAAGACAAGCAAAGACCTCCCTTGGACAGAATAAGTGGTCATCTAATGGCCATCTTTCACGAACAGGAAATTCACGCACAAGTGCCGTATACTGGAAGTCACGACTCGAACGCACTGTTTCATCTACTGGAGTCGTCAATCCCATTTACAGTGTCCGCATTGCCTACCAGAAACGGCGCATTAGATTTTCTCTTCGCAGCCCTAACAAAACTGAGGCATCCAATGTTGCCGCTGAGATCTTCTCATACCTGGTCGGCAATGGCTGGGAAGCAACCATTGCAAAATACAAATCAAAGGAAGAAAACAAAGACGGCAATAACAGCAAACCTAACACTATTGGTGCGTTGATTGAATCAGCCTGCAAACATTCGACTGCACGGGACCAGTCAAAAGCGGAATACACCAAGGCTCTCCGGCGTATCGTTTCAGGAGTCATGGGATTTGATGACGATGGGCGTTTTAAATCACGTAATCATTCCGGCAATGCCGAGTGGCGACAGACGGTTAATGAGGTCAAAATCTCAGAGCTAAATCCCACTAGCATTCAGAATTGGCGAAGCAAATTTCTGGATGAATCCGATCAGGATGAGACTACGAGACGCAGAGCCATCATTACTACTAACAGTTTGATACGGAATGCCCGTGCCCTGTTTGCCAAAAAGTTGCTCCCCTTCCTACGAGAGAATGTCGAACTGCCAAACCCTTTGCCTTTTGAAAGCGTGACATTACTCAAACAGCCATCCATGCGTTACCGGAGCAAAATCAATGCCCGCACGATCATGGAAAAAGCTGTCACAGATTTGAAACCGGACCATCCGGAGGCATATAAGATCCTTCTGCTGGCCCTTGTCTGCGGACTGCGCATTTCTGAAATCGATTACCTGCTATGGGAAGCCTTTGATTTCGAACAGGGTGTGCTCCGGGTTGAAGACTCCAATTACCATCGTCTCAAAAGCGAGGACTCGGCAGGTGAGATTGACCTTAACGAGGAAATGAAGGTCTATTTTTGTGAGTGCCTGAATGAGGCCTCCGGAGAGTTTGTTATCGAGTCTCCCCGGGAAGTGAAACGCAACACCGGATCAAGGAGATACCGCTGTGGAGGTCATATCAACATCCTGAAGGAGTGGCTACGCTCACAAGGAGTAACGGCACCAAAGCCAATTCATGAGCTACGAAAAGAGGTTGGAAGCATCATTGCCAATGAGCAAGGCATCTTTGCAGCTTCACGGTACCTGCGGCACAGTGACATTCGGATTACGTCAGCCATTTATGCTGATAAGAAAAAGAAGATTACACCTTCGTTTTTATCCGGAAGTTCATTATAGAAACCCCATCCGATAACTGGGACAAGGATCAGTCTGCCATTGTAGATAGCGTATCCTTGTCTCAAGACAAGATCCCCCCGCCCTTTTAAAAGGACGAGGGTAACTTTACAGAGTTAGCCTTTACCGTGGCTGCCCTCCTGATTCGAGCTTAACTTACTTCCATTTCTTTTCTAGACAAGAACATATTTTTTGTTAGCAACTAGGCATGAAAGATTCTTTTCTCTTTGGAAAGTCTTGCCCCCTAACAAGTCCTCCTCAGACTTTCCCCGTCGAAATCGATGACCAGCTCGCTCTCGGCCTGGATCTGGGGATTGGTTCCTGTGGACAGGCACTCATCACCACCAATATCAACGACAAACCTGTCTTCAAGCATCTGCCGGATTTCCCCGACCAAATTGTATTTCTAGGAGTTAGAGCCTTTGACATTCCTGAAATTCACGAAAAAACAGGAGTTAAACTCAAAAATCCTCAACGCCGAGACAAAAGGCGCCTGCGTAAAACTACCCGCCGCCGCGCATGGCGAATGTGGGAAGTCAGACGGCTCTTCAAGAAACACGGACTACTCCCCGGTGACTACCCGGTTGACGAAAATCTCTGGAAACACCCTCCGCAGCGAGGTGAGAATCCTACTTTCGACAAATGGCGCGATTGGCATTCGCAAATGACAGCTGGGGAAAATGGACAGGACGGCCCATGGGAATGGCGTGTCAAAGGACTTGATGAGAAACTTGCTCCCCTTGCATGGGCAGCAACGCTCATCCATTTAGCAAAACACCGCGGATTTAAATCTAACCGCAAGTCTGCCGCCAGTGATGACGACGGCGGAAAGGTCGTCGCCGCACTCAAGGAAAACAAAATTCGTATGGAGCAAAAAGGATACCGCACCATCGGGGAAATGCTCCTCAAGGACGAGGCATTCGCCGAAAACAAACGGAACAAATCGGGCTCCTATACCGCAGTCATCTACCGTGCAGATCAGGAATTAGAGGTCACACAACTTTTCACCAAACAACGCAATCTGGGAAACCAGCATGCTACGGAGGAACTCGAAGAAGCCTATCTAAAATTATTCAATGCTCAATACCCTCTCCAAAACCCGATCAAACTTCTCGGGGACTGCCCGTTTGAAAAGGGTGAAAAACGAGCTTCGCGTTTCGCCTACTCGTTTGAGCTATCGCGAGCACTACAAAAGCTCAATACCCTCACACTCGAACTGCCCGACGGGCAAGATGTTCCCTTATCAGAATACGTTGAGGTCAATCAAGGTGGCTACGATCCATTCATCGAACAATTTACAAACCACGGAACAAAAACCAATCCTGGACGAATCACATGGCTCGACCTTCGCAAAATATTCAACCTAGGTACCGACATTCATTTTGCCGACCTCCCCACCCCTAAGTCAAAAAAAGGTGATGAGGTTCAGAGCACAGAAGATCTCGAAAAAGAAGATTTTGTAACACGCTCCAATGCCAATGGAGCCGCGAAAGGCTCCTATATCCTCAGTCGAGTAATCGGTGATGAACTCTGGAGTCAATTTTCCTTAAACGACCCTGCCCAGCTCGATAGCGCAGCCTTTGCCCTCACTTTCTTTGAAGAAATCGAGAACGACTACGAAACCCAAGATTTTTGGGGAGTCGTCAATCAAATGCAGGCAGACAAAGTTGATCAACAGCTCATTGGCCTTATTAGGGAAAACCTCAATTCAGAAAAACCTACTCTCCACAAATTCAGCGGCACCGCATCCATGTCCCTACTCGCGTCCAGAAAACTCATTCCCCTTCTCACTCAGGGTATGGTGTATTCCAAAGCATGCTCAGAAATATATGGCGATCATCGTCAACACGATTTTGAATTCGATGAAATAACCAATCCCGTTGTTAAATCCGTCGTTCGCGAGTGTCTCAAACAAGTCGTCCATCTCATCACCGAAACAGGCAAAATTCCAGGACGCATCTGCGTCGAACTTTCCCGTGATCTCGGCAAATCTGTCAGCGAGCGCAACGAAATCAAAAGAGAGCTGGATAAAAGAACTGGGCGTAAAAATGCTAATCGTGAAAATCTTAAAGATCACCTCAATCGAAATCCAGATCACGATGAGTTATTACGTTATGAACTTTGGTTAGAACAAAAAGATACCTGCCCATATTGCGGCGACACCCTCGGAAGGCCAGACGAGATCATCCATCGCAAGTTTGAAATCGACCACATCCTGCCGCGCTCTCGTTCACACGATAACTCCTACGATAATAAGGTACTTGTCCACACACGTTGCAACCAAAACAAACAAAACGCGACTCCATTTGAGTTCTCTCAAATCGGCAATGGTGACGATCAAAGTGAAGGGTGGCAAAGATACACCACCATCATCAGGTCTCTCACCAAGATAAGAAAACACAAGCGCCGCAACCTCCTCAATACGATCTTCGCAGAAGACGAGTCCAAATTTGCCTCTCGTCACCTCAATGATTCGCGATACATCGCCCGGTTAGTCACCCACTACCTACACGAGATTTACACCTTTGCAGGGGAGAAACGACTCGAAGAAAAAGGCTCCAAACGCCGTGTATTTGTTCAACCTGGACCTCTCACTGCTATTGTACGTAAAGCGTGGGGGCTCGAAAACCTCAAGAAAGACCGCGATGGTAAACGCCTTGGCGACAAGCACCACGCCATCGACGCCCTCATCTGTGCCCTCCTATCCGAGGGACAACGCCAGTTCATCACCCATAGGGCACAAAACAAGCAGGCTGCACGCAGGGCATTCAGCAGCTTCTCAAAAAGCTACGAACTCATGGAGCGAGAAAACAACCACAATCGCATTCCAAAAAGAATCGCTCCACCATGGAAAAATTTCCGCGACAATGTTGTTCAAGCCCTTGACCTTTTCACTGTTTCCCGACGTGAAAATAGAAAAGGCAGAGGTTCCCTGCATCTAGACACACTCTACTCGGTCCAGAAAGAGGCAGACGGTAAAGAAGCCGTTTATGCCCGCAAACCCATTATCGCTCTAATTAACGGAAAAGCCAAAGCTTCACTAACTCTCGCCCAAATTGAAACTATCCGAGGCATCAACGACGAGCGCAATCAATGGCTACGCGAGGCCCTAACCAAGTGGGTCAACAACGGTAGCCCTGTAGACAAAGAACTACAGCCTCGCGACCCACAAGGCAACATCATCAAACGTGTTTATCTCGACCAAGGGAAAAAATCTGGAAGATACTACCCGCAAGGATATGTCACAGGAGGCGATCAAGTTCGCCTTGATGTCTTTTCTCAGGCTAAGAAAAATGGTTCAAAAACTTATTTCTTGGTTCCTATTTATTCCTATCACTTGACACAAAAAGACATACCCAACAGATCAATCATTGCAAATAAATCAGAAGAAGACTGGACGATCATCGACGAAAACTACCAGTTCGAATTCAGTTTGTGGCACAACTCGCGACTTGAAATCAAAAAAAAGCCCTCAAGTAAAAAGCCAGATGGCGAGCACTTTGTTGGGTTATACAAGGGTATTAACAGGAATACTGGAGCATTCATGTTAGCAGACCCGGACGACAGTCAAAACCAACTCCAATTTACAGCCAAAACAGGTACTTTGATATTCCGTAAAATTGAAACAGATCGCCTTGGTCGAGAATTCATCGTCAAAAGCGAAAAACTCACATGGAGGGGAGCAACCGTCTTTTAGACCATGGCATGGCGAGGCATTCATCTTTCCCGTTCGGCCTATCTCTCCGTAGAACACCGGGCTCTGAAAATCGATTTCCGTGATGGCAGCGAAGACACCTTTCGGCAATCACTCGAGGATCTCGCTTACATTATTTTAGACACGCCAGAAATTACTCTTTCTGGTAGCATTCTCGCTGCCCTAGCAGAATCTAACACTCTTATTCTCGGGGTCAATTCCCGGCATTTGCCCGTCTGGACATCGCTCCCATGGACTCGATACCACCGCCAAGGTGAGGTTCTCAGCATTCAACTGGAATCCACCCAGCCACAGAAAAAACAACTCTGGGCACACATCGTTCGAAAAAAAATATTGGCTCAAGCGCACTGCCTCCACACCAATCAACTTAGCGGTGCCGATGGCTTAGACAACATGGTTATGCATATCCGCTCAGGTGATCCCAACAACACCGAAGCCCGAGCGGCACGCTTCTACTGGCAACACCTCTTCTCCGACAGAAAATTCCGACGACACGACGACGACCTTCCTAACGCCTGCCTAAATTACGCATACGCCCTCCTGCGAGCAGGTATCGCCCGGCACCTCTGCGCTATCGGCTTTATCCCGCAGTTAGGCATTCATCACGAATCCCTCTCCAACGCCTACAACCTAGCGGATGATCTCATCGAGCCTTACCGCCCACTCGCCGATCACTATGCTCTTCAGGCTCTAGGCCAAAGCCCTTCTAGCGATGACTTCACAACAGACCATCGCCGTGCCATCACCCAATTACTCGAAGCCGAACTCAGCATTGATGGAGAAATTTACTCCACTCTCCCCGCCATTGAAGTCACTACAACTTCCCTAAAGCATGCCCTCCAACAAAAAGACCCCAACCTGCTCAAATTCCCAACATTCACTCCAAAACCATGAAAGGAGACCTGCGCCACATGTGGATTATTATATTTTTTGATTTACCCGTCAAAAAGCCTAAACAGCGGAAATCAGCGACACAATTTCGTAATTTTCTCCTTAACGACGGCTACATGATGCTTCAGTATTCTGTCTATGCAAGGGTATGCAAAGGACAAGCATCCATCTCTAAACACATCACGCGTGCTCAAGGGCATTTGCCTGTTGAGGGATCGATTCGCGCCCTTCAAGTCACGGACAAACAATACGCACGGATGCGTATTCTCCTTGGAAATCTCGTTCCAGAGGAAACAACTGGTGGCGAACAGCTCCTGTTTTTCTGACGAAAAACCCCTTCAACCTGTTGCTATACAACAAGTTGAAGGGGAGCGAGCTTACCCTATTTGAATCAGGAGGGCAACCACGGCACGCCCGAAGCGTTTGTCGTGGTCGTTATCAGCTTACCCTATTTGAATCAGGAGGGCAACCACGGCTTCACGACAGCAACAGGTCATTCAGAGACAAGCTTACCCTATTTGAATCAGGAGGGCAACCACGGCTCGACCTTATCGGGGGAATCGGCACCGCTTAGCTTACCCTATTTGAATCAGGAGGGCAACCACGGCTTTGGATACCATGTCCAGGCAAGCCACTATAGCTTACCCTATTTGAATCAGGAGGGCAACCACGGCGGTGCTGTCTTCCTTGGGGGTCGCCTTGTGAGCTTACCCTATTTGAATCAGGAGGGCAACCACGGCATGAGTCCGATACAGCCCCTTGTTATGCGAAGCTTACCCTATTTGAATCAGGAGGGCAACCACGGCGAAGATTGCTTGATCATCAGAAGATGGAGGAGCTTACCCTATTTGAATCAGGAGGGCAACCACGGCAGTCCTTTGCGGTAACGGCACCGGAACCGTAGCTTACCCTATTTGAATCAGGAGGGCAACCACGGCAAAGCAAGCATGGAAAGGAACCGAGCATGAAGCTTACCCTATTTGAATCAGGAGGGCAACCACGGCCTAGCACCACAGTTAATCAAGGTGTCTCCAGCTTACCCTATTTGAATCAGGAGGGCAACCACGGCGCCCTACGCTCGATGGATCAGGTCATCAATAGCTTACCCTATTTGAATCAGGAGGGCAACCACGGCTATCAATCACCGGCCGGGCCTTGGGTATGGAGCTTACCCTATTTGAATCAGGAGGGCAACCACGGCTGGTAATTTGGTGTGGCGCCCCACCTGACGAGCTTACCCTATTTGAATCAGGAGGGCAACCACGGCTCGTCTCTCACGGGCGAGTCGGCTCCCATGAGCTTACCCTATTTGAATCAGGAGGGCAACCACGGCATGGAAGTTGCTGGGGTGATTAATGCCGTGAGCTTACCCTATTTGAATCAGGAGGGCAACCACGGCGAACACACACACACATACACACACACACACAAGCTTACCCTATTTGAATCAGGAGGGCAACCACGGCCATTGGGCGCGTTCGATACGGTTTAAATGTAGCTTACCCCAATATACCTCTACAAAAATCAATGAATGAGAAGCATCTACCAACTGTGGACCATCGCATCAATAGGAACAGGCAAAATCCTTCTATTGTTAGAACATTTACAGTATTAGGATAATTTAGATTCCGCTTTCAACAATCTCATCAATATCGCGCTCACGAAACCGCACTGCCCCCCTGAGAAACACCTTCTCCAGTTTCCCTTCCGCCACTGTACCTGTACCCTAAAAACGGAGTGTTAAATGACCGAAAAAACACTACGCAAACAGGACATGAAAAAAACGACG
>WURV02162763.1:0-15401 GCA_011762755.2 Epimenia babai | reverse complement strand
TCGAACATCTCCTCATTGTGAGGTTCCTGTAAAATCTATCAAATTCCACGCAGCGTCCCCTGTCTGCTGAAACCTGACCCATCCCCACCTTCGAACATCTCCTCATTGTGAGGTTCCTGTAAAATCTATCAAATTCCACGCAGCGTCCCCTGTCTGCTGAAACCTGACCCATCCCCACCTTCGAACATCTCCTCATTGTGAGGTTCCTGTAAAATCTATCAAATTCCACGCAGCGTCCCCTGTCTGCTGAAACCTGAAGCGAGTGAGGTCATTGAAAGTGTTTCGAGGGGAGTTTCGGTTCATCTTGATTGAGGCCGCGTGCTGAGAACAAAGTCATTGTGGATGTGTACACGGTCATAGTTGTATGGGTACATAGAGCGGCATGATGTTCGTTAGACTGCCACCTTTACTGACTAGACTAACACTCATTACCAGACAAGGCGTAGTGTAGTTACATCGTTTAACTAACGCTGTTATATCGCTTGACTAACACTGCATCGCCTCTTTACTAGACCAGCCGTCTCTTCAAGCAGACTAGCAATGTTCCGCCACCAGACTAGCAAAGTTTCTCTACTAGACTAACAATGTTTCTCCACTATACTAACAATGTTTCTCCACTATACTAACAATGTTTCTCCACTATACTAACAATGTTTCTCCACTGGACTAACACTGCTTTTCCACCATACTAAAAGTTCTCAACTAGACTAACACTCTCTGCTCGGTAGACTAACACCCTTTCATCACTAAACTAACACCCCAATCACTAGACTAACACCCCGTCATCATTAGACTAACACCCCTTCATCACTAGACTAACACCCCTTCATCACTAGACCAACACCCCTTCATCTCTAGACTAACACCCCCATCACTAGACTAACACCCCTTCATCACTAGACCAACACCCCTTCATCACTACACTAACACCCCTTCATCACTAAACTAACACCCCATCATCACTAGACTAACACCCCGTCATCACTAGACAAACACCCCTTCATCACTAGACTAACACCCCTTCATCACTAAACTAACACCCCTTCATCACTAGACCAACACCCCTTCATCACTAGACCAACACCCCTTCATCACTAGACCAACACCCCTTCATCTCTAGACTAACACCCCGTCATCACTAAACTAACACCCCTTCATCTCTAGACTAACACCCCTTCATCACTAGACCAACACCCCTTCATCTCTAGACTAACACCCCGTCATCACTAAACTAACACCCCGTCATCACTAGACCAACACCCCTTCATCTCTAGACTAACACCCCTTCATCACTAGACTAACACCCCGTCATCACTAGACTAACACCCCGTCATCACTAGACTAACACCCCGTCATCACTAGACAAACACCCCTAGATTATCGTGGTAACAACACCGGACTCCTGTACGTATGTAATTCGTACATATTATTATAATGATGATGATGATGATGATGATGTTTGTGTTACAGAGTGTCCCACGTGTGCCCAGTACCAGGCACTAGAAAAGAAAGTCAATGAAATGTTATATATGTATAGAAATATATCTGTTAAGGTGAGTTTCTCAATTTTGTGATAATTTTGTATGGAAATATATCTGTTAAGGTGGGTTTTATCAATTTTGTGATAATTTTGTATGGAAATATATCTGCTAAGGTGAGTTTCTCAATTTTGTGATAATTTTGTATGGAAATATGTATGTTAAGGTGGGTTGATGAATTTTTTTGATAATTATGTTGATTCGACACTGGAATCCATGTTCATTATTTTTAATTTTGTATTCATGTAATATTACACATTATATTCAAGTAATGTAACATATATTCATGTAATATAACACATTATATTCATCTAATATAACACATTATATTCATGTTATATAACACATTATATTCATGTAATATAACACATTATATTTATGCTATATAACACATTACATTCATGTAATATAACACATTATATTCATGTGATATAACACATTATATTCATGTTATATAACACATTATATTCATGTAATATAACACATTATATTCATGTAATATAACACATTATATTCATGTAATATAACACATTATATTCATGTTATATATAATACATATGGGGTTTCTTTTTAGTTCTGGTGCTACAGTTCATATTGAAGTGGTTTTTTGAACCAATTGCTTAGGGTTCCATTGAAATGGTTTCTTTGTGAACCATTGGATAACATTTACATTGAAATGGTTGCTTCTCTTTTTAACTAAGGCCCTCTATGTTACATTAAAACGGTTCATTTTGAACACGAGCTAAGAGGTACATTGTATTGTAATCGATTGTTATTAGCTGTGTCTGACAATAAATAACGATTTGGTTATTTTCAACAAAGTCGCGGCGGTCGCATGCGAGATGTGTCATTTGCTAACAATGTTTCCCTCCCTAAATCACATATTACTAGAACATATTACAATGGTGTGAACCGTGTACTAGCTATAAAGATGGACTCTACCAGTCGGGATAGCTAACTGACTGATGATGTTTATTGAAATGAAATTAAATGAAATATATTTGATTTAAAGTGCACTAATAGCATTGCTGTCTAACACACTTTACATCAATAAATACGTACACTTTAAAAACATTGATATGGCCTAAGTATCGTCAGAAAATAATACACACACATATGAATTAACACTAAGTAACTATACTATACTATTAGTAAAGTGTCTTTGATAGCCATGTGTTAAAAGGGCACTATAAATCAATAAAATTTCATTTAATTTCAAAAACAGTAGTGATCATGACTAATGACCAAGAAGACTACACTATTACATATATAAAAGCTGACGATATTAACTTGAAATACGCTCAGAATTTGGTTACGAGTGTGGACTCTATTCAGCTTTTTGTTTCTGATTCGTCTGGATCGACCACAGATTGAACTAACTTACAACATTAACACTGGCCCTCACTAACAGTGAGCTCCAGAACTGAATGACCACATGCGACCTGACCAGTAGTGTCCAGCGCCTTTGTTACTCGGTAATCGAGTTTACACCGGCGTTTAGTTGGGCATGCCGTCAACAATAGATCGCGTCTCTAATGCCACCGGTCATGTTGAGTTAATGACCAGGGGTGTAAATGACCGCTATAGTGGGCGAGGCGCTAATAAAGCATCACGGCACTTGTGAGGTATTAGCCATTGTGGTCGAGCTTCTGGTCGTAGTCAATATCTGCCACTTATTGTTTCGAGGAAATTCTCTGTTAATGTATTCACTAGCACCCTTCTGTCTAGTTGCAAGTTCTCGTGTGTGTCACTGTGTAGTTGGAAGTTCTCGTGTGTGTCACTGTCTAGTTGCAAGTTCTCATGAGTGTCACTGCCTAGTTACAAGTTCTTGTGAGTGTCACTGTCTAGTTGCAAGTTCTCGTGTGTGTGTCACTGTCTAGTTGCAAGTTCTCATGTGTGTCACTGTCTAGTTGCAAGTTCTCGTGTGTGTCACTGTGTAGTTGGAAGTTCTCGTGAGTGTCACTGTCTAGTTGCAAGTTCTCGTGTGTGTCACTGTCTAGTTGTAAGTTCTCGTGTGTGTCACTGTCTAGTTGCAAGTTCTCATGTGTGTCTCTGTCTAGTTGCAAGTTCTCGTGTGAGTGTCACTGTCTAGTTGCAAGTTCTCGTGTGTGTGTCACTGTCTAGTTGCAAGTTCTCGTGAGTGTCACTGTCTAGTTGCAAGTTCTCGTGTGTGTCACTGTCTAGTCCAAGTTCTCGTGAGTGTTACTGTCTAGTTGCAAGTTCTCGTGAGTGTCACTGTCTAGTTGCAAGTTCTCGTGTGTGTCACTGTCTAGTTGCAAGTTCTCGTGTGTCTCTGTATAGTTGCAAGTTCTCATTATATGTATACTCCTCATTATATGTATACTCCTCGTTATATGTATTTTGCTTGTTATATGTATACTCCTCGTTATATGTATAGTCCTCGTTATATGTATACTCCTCATTATATGTATATTCCTCGTTATATGTATACTCCTCATTATATGTATTTTGCTCGTTATATGTATACTCCTCGTTATATGTATAGTCCTCGTTATATGTATACTCCTCGTTATATGTATTCTGCTCGTTATATGTATACTCCTCATTATATGTATATTTCTTTGTTATATGTATACTCTTCGTTATATGTATAGTCCTCGATATATGTATACTCCTCGTTATATGTATTCTGCTCGTTATATGTATACTCCTCGTTATATGTATACTCCTCGTTATATGTATAGTCCTCGTTATATGTATACTCCTCGTTATATGTATACTCCTCGTTATATGCATAGTCCTCGTTATATGTATACTCTTCGTTATATGTATAGTCCTTGTTATATGTATACTCCTTGTTGTATGTATACTCCTCGTTATATGTATAGTCCTTGTTATATGTATACTCCTTGTTGTATGTATAGTCCTTGTTATATGTATACTCCTCGTTATATGCATAGTCCTCGTTATATGTATACTCTTCGTTATATGTATACTCCTCATTATATGTATATTCCTTGTTATATGCATAGTCCTCGTTATATGCATAGTCCTCGTTATATGTATAGTCCTCGTTATATGTATAGTCCTCGTTATATGTATACTCCTCGTTATATGTATACTCCTCGTTATATGTATACTCCTCATTATATGTATACTCCTCGTTATATGCATAGTCCTCGTTATATGTATACTCCTCGTTATATGTATACTCCTCAGCTTGACTCGCATTATATGACACAATGGTATAGGCTCAAACTCTCGGCTTATATGTAGGGAAGCCCTACCCCTAGGGTGCTTAAGAATCCCGTAAGGTGCGTTATTCAGCATTGAAGCTGAACATTGTATTAGCCACTGATTGTATTGAAAATCTATTTGGTAAACATGAATTAAATATGAATTATATATATATTACAAATAATTATCAATATAATTATTACATGAGCCATTTCAATACAAATCTTGGCTAATCTTACTCAACTCATATACAAGTATATATAAAGCGTATACGAGTGTATACGAGTATATACAAGTATATACATTCGTATGCGAGAGGAAGGCGGGATTCATTGCGTATTCGTCTCCTAAATTCAAGCCACGGCGGATGTGTTATCGTGGCTCTACCCATTCGAGCACTATCACCAGCGATCTTTACATTAAACGTTTAATCAAGTGGAATATCACAATAAACGGAATTATTTCAACAAACTCTATCAATCGCCATTCATTCTCTTCATTACTCGCCACTCTCACTCGCTCTTCCCTACTCCTCGTTGTGTTTTTCTCGGCCCATTAATCATACTTATGTAGATTTCATGGTTTTTTATAGCCACTTCATCGTCAGATCACTGTCAGCGTGGAGCTGTGGAGCTATCGTCATTGTATCGTCATTGTATCGTCCTTGTATAGCTACTAGACAGAAGTATAATGTCCCTTCTATATATAATTCAACAGCATACATTAAGTTTTCCTTGTTTAGATGCCTCAAGGCTTTACGGACATTAGACCCAAATTCTCCCAGCGAGCGATCAAAGCCGCCATAAATCATGATACATCCTAATCAGTAATGATCAGTAATACGGTGAAAGTAGAAGTTTTCGCCTCAGTATAATGTTCCAAATTTATTCAATCTTTTTTGAAACATTATAATTTACCATGTCATCAAATTAATGTACATTTAAATGATTATATCTTTTTTAGTGTATTCTTCAATCTAATTTATAATATCTAATTTTTTTTAGATGTTTTAAATTGTTAAAGATCATGAAATTTGAAAGATCGCAATATTTACAAGATCAGGAAATTTAAGTAAAGATGAATTACAAAACAATAAAATATAAAGATAATTTTTGATTAACTAAGATTAGTTTTAAGACGAGTTTTGTGTATCATGTGTAATTCGTCAGGGGCAGTTAAGTGTGGACGCAATGAGGTTTACGTGATATACAAAGGTCTGAGCAGTCGTCAGCTTTGTTAAAAACTTAACGATATGGTTAGGACGGCAACCAACACATCGATGTTGAATGAATTCGAAACGTTGCGAGAGTTCAGAGAGGTCTTTCATTCGTCACCCATCTATGTCGTTGTGTGCCGTGTATAAGAGTTTATATTGATTTATCCCCTCGTTTTAATATCAAGATGGCCTCCTTGACCTCTTGTTTTGTCTTTTTCTCTTTTTTTCAAGTGAGCGTCTTGTAGCCTCCTTGGCCTCT
This sequence comes from Epimenia babai, assembly GCA_011762755.2. Classification (NCBI taxonomy): domain Eukaryota; kingdom Metazoa; phylum Mollusca; class Solenogastres; order Cavibelonia; family Epimeniidae; genus Epimenia; species Epimenia babai. The sequence continues at coordinate 9,190 of WURV02162763.1, read as the reverse complement.
TGTTATTTTCTTTGTATCTTTTCTTTATTGCATCATTTTTTCACATGTTAAATATTGATAGCCATCTTCTGTTGTGTATCGAGTATGAATATAACGGACGTAAACATAACATTTAGTCTAAGACTGTGTGTAAACATCATTGAATAAATAAAACATTAAAAACATGCGTCTAGCGAGGAGCTGCTTTCTCGTCAGTGTTCCCCTAAAAAAGTTTATGAATCAAGACGGCGATCCAGCTCGTCGCTAAAATTAAATGATCGGCCCGTTTCAGAGGTTGCCAGAAAATATCGCGCTAATTCGTTCATAACTTTCTTGTTTCTTTCTGTTCACACTTTGAACAAATGAACAAATTAAATAACCAGCGCCAGCAAAAACATAACCGCCACTCCAGTGAAATATGGCAAAATTTTTTATTATTTAGGTCAAAATATCTGCCTGAAACGAGGAGACTAGCGGTTAAATCCTGGCCTCTCTATGTTATTGATTATGAGACAGTTCATACCATTTGTATACCATAGCGATTTGTGTGTACTGAACTGACACTTGCGGACTGTGGCTAACAATGCGCCGATATTGTGAAGAATAGCTGTTCTTGATGGGCCATAGGTCGTGCTTACCGCGGTCGGGGAGATGCTATGTAAGTAACTATCCGTGGGTTGGGGGTGGGGGGGTGGGGGAAGTATATCGATATTGAGCTGGATTTGTCTGCTTCGTGGAGATCTGTCTGCTGGTATTGATCCAAGGCTGTAGGCACTCAGTGCTCAGTGTTCACGAGACGCGCGGTTTAATGAACCACGGGAGGAACACGCCGGCCTCGTTGATATTGTCGATGCCTCGAGGTCGATGGCGGTCCGAATGCACTGACCGACGATGTGACCGGCGATGTGACCGACGATCTGACCGACGATGTGACCGGCGATGTGACCGACGAGGTGACCGGCGATGTGACCGACGATCTGACCGGCGATGTGACCGGCGATGTGACCGACGATGTGACCGACGATGTGACCGACGATGTGACCGACGATCTGACCGACGATGTGACCGGCGATGTGACCGGCGATGTGACATTGTTTTTTTTGAGAGGTCTTCTATCTGGATTTCGGGTAACCATGGTGAATCTGTTCGATGTCTAGTGAGGTCATATTGAGTTCAAGTTCACGGTGCTCCAGAAGCAGCGACCCTTTTCTTAACCTTAAAAACTTCTTACTATATTTATTGTAATGTGTAATAATTATATTTTATATTTTATATTCTGAAAGAGGAAAAATGTAAGTCTCAATTGGTCTGCACTTTATTACACATTATGACCTAAAACTGATTATAACACATCACAAACTTTTCAAGTCCAACCTCAATTTTTACAGAAAAATCAAGATGTTAAAATATAACATTCAATACATCCGCATACATTAACATTGTCTTTTGTTTTGAGGCCTGTTTGGCCTCTTGTCCTAAAATCCAAGTGTTTGGAAGCCTATTTTCTTCAGCCTTTTGTTTTTATACTATTGTTTTAATATCCGAATGAGTGTTTTGAGACCTGTTTCCACTATTGTTTTGATATCCGAATGAGTGTTTTGAGACCTGTTTCCACTATTGTTTTAATATCCGAATGAGTGTTTTGAGACCTGTTTCCACTATTGTTTTAATATCCGAATGAGTGTTTTGAGACCGGTGAGCTTACCTATCCACTATCTCATCTCATTGTAAAGAAATCCTCAGTGATCACAGACTTAGCAGTGTGCGCGACGTATGTAGGTTGTCTGTAGGTTGTCTGTAGGCATTCGCAACCAGTGGCATGAATGGACAAATGTCAACCTATATATCATTGACAAAAGTCAACCTATATATCATTTTTTGATCGAGTATATAATATTTGTGCAAACTCCGTTCCTCTCATTGCACCTGGTGAAGTATACTTGATATTGGAAAGTTCATGTTAACACTAATCTTAGTTAGTCGAAAAGGTATTAGCTTGTTATTTCTCGTATTTTACGACATGGATAACACAACAGACACGTGCTATGTGTCAACCTATGATACATACCAACCTCCGTTTACCTCCACAGTTAGAGAGAGCAGAGAAGCGTCTAGTGGACCTAGAATACTGTGATTGTCAGAAGAACTGTTACTACAATGGTTCTTTTATACCTGAGGGTCACACGTGGGAGAGCAACTGTACCTCATGTTCTTGTTTGGTAAGTTTAATATGTTCTCACACATGAATGACTGATCCTGGGGGCGGGTGGCGTGGTGGTTGAATTGGCTGGAATTTGATTCAGACAGGTGACTTGATTGATTCTAGGGTTAAATCCTGCTTTAACCAGTATACTGGCTCGGTCATTTTTCAGGCTGAAAGCGCTTCAAATGGATAACCTCTCCATTGCCATTATGTAATGTCTTTTTCTTCAGACTATTTTTTGGATGCTTTCTGGTTGGTATCTATGGCTTTCAACTTATGACTATGTCATTCTCTCATTGTAAATAATCAATTACTATCACAGATTTAACTGAATGTACAACATACGCAGGCCTATTGGTAGGCCTTAGCAAACAGTGACCTGGATGGACAAAGGTCAACTGTCTACCTGGTGGTAGACACCTGTCGCTGGTTTCTCACCAAAGTGTTTTTCCCACCATCATCACTGAGGCTAATCTGTTTGTCATGTTAACCAAAACCTGGCTTCATAAAGAAATCATAGTGACCCAAACAAGGGGATATTTTGCGCAATTGTTTTATATATACAGACACAGTCACTAAATTCCCGTTTAAGGAACCATCTCATCTCACCTAATCTTACGACAGTACCCCTTTGACTTTACAGTTGTTGAAAGTTTGTTGTTTTCTCAAACAAACAGTGCCGATGGCCTCAGAATGAACGTACGTATTATGGCTGGTAGGGTAGGCCTGTTAGTGTGGTCATGCTGAGATTCCTTCCTTGGATGTGCCTGCGTTCCATATGTTATTCACTGCGTCTCTTCGTCTGTTGTGGCGCAACCATCTCCAATATTCACACGTCATATACATAATCGTCTCTCAACATCCAGTCCCAGGTCGCAGCCCCAGTATTGGAGAGTCATGTCAGTTCAGGCTGCAGCAGATGGACCTCATGCTTGCGTGGTTGATCAGCTCCAGGTGGTAGCCTCAGTGTTGGAGAGTGTTGGCAGTTCAGGCTGCACCAGATGGACCTCCTGCTTGCATGGTTGATCAGCTCCAGGTGGTAGCCTCAGTGTTGGAGAGTCTTGGCAGTTCAGGCTGCACCAGATGGACCTACTGCTTGCATGGTTGATCAGCTCCAGGTGGTAGCCTCAGTGTTGGAGAGTCATGTCAGTTCAGGCTGCACCAGATGGACCTCCTGCTTGCGTGGTTGATCAGCTCCAGGTGGTAGCCTCAGTATTGGAGAGTCATGTCAGTTCAGGCTGCACCACATGGACCTCCTGCTTGCATGGTTGATCAGCTCCATGTGGCAGCAGCAACAGAGGGGGTAGACAGGCTGTCCAAGATATGACGAAACGTACTTTCTTTGGGTGGAAGAAATCTCAAGTGTAAAAAATTTTTGTCTTATAGACATGGGTTAGAATACATTGACCTATATAATATATTTTATTCCATTCGGTTGTTGTTGAATAAACCTGTAGTGGCTGCCTCTGTATGGACTACGTCTGTTATACAGAACGGCACCGTCGAGTGTCACAGGCTACCTTGTGCCCCGGCGTCGTGTAAACATCCAGTGTATACCTCGGACAATCCATGCTGCCCAGTCTGTCTTTGTGAGTGATCACTTTCAACACCCTATATTTTGACACTTTATCATGAATAAGTTTGATGCATATATATATATATATGAATATAAGTAAATATTTTACTGTTATTTTACTGTGACTGTATTGTTGAGGACACTGTCTTCAGCATTAATCAGCTACCATCATAATGAAGTGTTACGATGAGTGACCTCATCCGTGACCTTGCGCTCAGATCATAATTTCATCGAACATGCCTTCTTCATTAGTCACTATATAATATATATATATTGATTATAATGTCATGCGTGATAGGGTTATTGAACTTGACTGAATACAGTCTGATGTTTTTATAATGCTGCCCCCCCCCCCCACCTGTTGAATATTAGGTTCTTGCCTTCAGCATCAGTTAATTAGTCGACCTCGCTCATGATTTTGGTCAGATACATATTGTAGAAACTACCTCACGCATTCTGTACATGCCATTCTTATTACTCAATTTTATGTTCAGAATTAAGTTAATTAGGTATTATAAAAATTCGATACTACATTATCACACATGAGCACCCCTCTATATAAAAAGATAGTAGGCCCAGTTCAGTAGATCTCGGTATTTAATGGATGGAGTAATGGATGTCTTAGTATGGCAGGGATACCGGTGTCAGTATGGCAGGGATACCGGTCTTAGAATGGCAAGGATACCGGTCTTAGAATGGCAAGGATACCGGTCTTAGAATTGCAGGGATATCGGTCTTAAAATTGGCAGGGATATCGGTCTTAAAATTGGCAGGGATACCGGTCTTAGAATTGCAGGGATATCGGTCTTAAAATTGGCAGGGATATCGGTCTTAAAATTGGCAGGGATATCGGTCTTAAAATTGGCAGGGATACTGGTGTTAGAATGGCAGGGATACTAGTGTTAGAATGGCAGGGATACTGGTGTTAGAATGGCAGTGATACTGGTCTTAGAATGGCAGGGCTGCTGGTCTTAGAATTGCAGGGATATCGGTCTTAGAATGGCAGGGGGGGGGGGCCTGATCTCAGTATGGATTTGATACTACGCCCCCCCTTTCGGTATACCATTGACAAGAGCCCGTAGCATTACACAGACAGGTGCCCCAGCACGACAGACAGTGAGCCTCCAGGGATGAGACCGACTACCCCGTGGTATGATTCAACACGGCATATTACAACCTCGGTACCTCGGTACAATGTGTAGGAGTCGATGCTTGTACGATGCTTGTACGATCTTGTACGATCTTGTACGATCTAGTACGTGTACGCGCGTACGTGTCTGTACATGAGTCCGTTAATTTGATCTTGATCGAATAACGATCTACGGCGTGTATTAAGTAAACACCACTCATCAGCTTGTCATCACGCGACCAACCAACCAACCAACCGACCAACCGGCGGGGTCACTGTCTCGATTATTTTTATGTGCCCGTAATCGAGTTTACAGGAATGCCGCCACTGACGGTGATTGTTTCGCTGATAAGGCGGCGAATGTTTACGTCTCGTATGCAACAAAGGGTAGATTGTAAGGAGATAGGATGCAGACGACTGGAGGCTCACTACGGCAGTTTTTACGTCTTATGTCTAACGGTTTAATAATTGCTCGTGAGTCCAGTGTGTGGCATTGTGTTACATTATCGTGTTTTTTGTTCTTGTGTTTTTGAGATAGTGGCGCTTTTGTCTGTTTCTAAACGGGGAAGTGCTGGCATGTCTAGATGGTTGGAAATGAATTCCGGAGCGTCTCGGTTCTGTCCCCCCCCCCTTTAGGCACTGCTTGTACCCGCGGCGTGTTTTTATTCCAGCAAAAAATACCTTTAATCAATAAGATCTGGTTAGTTCTTGCGGAGTGCGGGTCTCTTCTGTCAGACGTAGCTGTGTTCCTGTTATATCGTGAACGGCCTGTACTGCACTCAACTCTCCATGATCTAATCGTGTGATTGTAAATATTCAACACTTATCACAGATTCACTCGAGTGTCTGATGAATGATGAATGATGAATATAGGTTCTCTTCGGGAATCACTTGTGTGAATGGACAAAGTCAGTTTACCCACTGTGGTTTTCACTGCGTGTTTGTTTTCACTGCGGTGTTTCTCACGCTGTTATAAATGAGGCTGATCCCTTACTTGTGTTGATCTCAGCGTACATGGCTTGCTTTGTGAAGGGCCTGATGATGATGGCCCACAAAACAATTACTTTGGTAATCAGCAGATGGCTACCTAACCAACTAGACCTTCTTCGACTTAAACGAGACTAACCAAGAATCCACCCGACCAGCTGAGAATCCACCCCACTAGCCGAGAATCCACCTGACTAGCCGAAAGAGAATCCACCCCACTAGCCGAGAATCCACCTGACTAGCCGAGAATCCACCTGACTAGCTGAGAGAATGCAACCGACCACCCGGAAATCCACAAACTATGAAATATATAGTTTCATTATTGCTACTAGGAGTTTTCTTGACAATGCTTGCTCTCGAGAGTTGGTAGTTGCTGGAGGCTACAGGCCACAAGGCACCACGTATATCTCTACTTCTGTATACTCTATACGTCCTGATGACGAATTAATTGTGGTTTTCACCTTTTCCCCCATCTTTAAGAGACTTTCATACTAATTTACCCCTATCTTTTAGAGACTGTCATTGTGCTAATTTATCCCCATCTTTAGAGACTGTCATTGTACTAATTTACCCCCCCCCCATCTTTAAGAGACTTTCGTACTAATTTACCCCTATCTTATAGAGACTGTCATTGTACTAGTTTACCCCCCCATCTTTTTATCATTGTACTTATTGCGTTGCTCATTTTAGCCCTTATTTAGTAGATATTAACCGGACCTCAGTGACGCAGATCGTGAAATGTTTCCGTCTGCATTCCTCAATATTTCCAGTACTAATTTTTCTACCAACGGGGGCATAACTAGGCTTAGTTGGCTGAGTTGCTGGCGGTCTACAACCCTGGATCGAGTCCCGCTCTAGGCCATTTATTAAATAAGGCATTTTTCTGGCAAAAAAGTGCCTGGACCATTTACCTATGGGTGTGTCTGTAGCCCTCGTTGTGTGGTTATGTGGAGGCTCCTTCCCTCTGATGTGGCGGTGTTTCAGATGCTCTACAGATGGATAGTCTACTGATAATAACTGATAATAATAACTGATAATAATAACTGATAATAATAACTGATATTAATAACGTAAAATAATAACTGATAATAATAATGATAATAATAACTGATAATAATAACTAATAATAACTGATTATAATAGATGATAATAATAACTGATAATAATAACTGATAATAATAACTGATAATAATAACGTAAAATAATAACTGATAATAATAACGATAATAATAACTGATAATAATAACTAATAATAACTGATTATAATAAATGATAATAATAACTGATAATAATAACTGATAATAATTACTTATAATAATAACTTATAATAATAACTTGTAATAATAACTTATAATAATTAATTTTTCTTTATAACCAAAGTTGGAATTTTTGACATGTTAACCTTATACATAATGCCCTACCTAAGGATTAACTTGTTCATCGGGTTATATCTAACTAACTAGCTCAGTGAAAATGGTCATAAGATGAGAAATCGTCGCATTGTCTCTTCGATCAATCATGGTTCATTTCGTGGATACGACAGAAAGACATCGCTCTCCGTTCATCATTACATCTATTCAGATGTTCAGAGATACATATTAGTCACGCGTGCGTAATACCCAGTTCATCCAGAACAATATTCCCGTCTCGTCTCTCGGCCTGACTCACATCGGGTCGGTTTGTCATTTCTGTAGATTTCTAGACGTCTATTCGAGCGCCCAATACACCTTATTGATCCTGAAACGCGTGGGTCTCGCGTTAAATGGCACATACGTGACATTCACCGCGATCTCACCGCGATCTCACCGCGATCTCACCGCGATCTCACCGCGATCTCACCGCGATCTCGCTCGCCACTCTTCTCGTCCGTGATCATTTGCGCGACTAATAACTTGTTTTTCTTCATCTCGCTCAGTTGCGATGTTTTTTTGGATAATTAAATAATTACATCCCTCGCATGATTTAGCGGGTCACTGATGGTTTAACAGCTCACTTATGGTGATTCATCGGCTGATTCACCCTAATAATACACCCCCTTCACACCCCCTTCATGTAGGTTTTATAGTTTCATTTTCACTTAATGGACTTGTCTATGCATTGCCAGCTCACTTTTGACATATAGGCTCATTCGTGATTAGCCCACTGGTTTATGAATCAATGGTTCCCTTGTGAATTGATTGTTAGCTCACTTCTACAATTCACTTATTAATCAACAGCTCACTTAAGATTCATCATCTCACTTATGATTCAACAGCTTTTTTACGATTCAACTCTCCCTTGTTATTCACCACCTCACTTAACGATTCGACCTTACAACTCACTTATCATTTCTAAGGAACTAAGGATTCAAGATTTCACTTAAGATGCCACCGCTGACTTGGGATTAACCATCTCTCCTATGGTTCAACAGTCCACTTCAGATTTAACAGTCCACTTCAGATTCAACAGTCCACTTCAGATCCATGTGTTAATTTAAGATTAAACAGTCCAGATTGCTTCATGTCAAGGTCATTTTTTTGACATCCTTCCTGCTTCGGCATTTGAGCAATTATCTAAAAAAAAGATAAAATAAAACATAAAAATATAAAAAATGAAAATTTATTGTAGAAAACGAATGTCTTTGTTTTAAAACAGTGGTTTATTGTTAAATCATTTTAATTACTTTCAATCAATAATTGTTATTAAATTTATTTAACAATAATGTTAGTAATTTTGTGAATTTTTTTAAATGATGCCGATCACCATCAGCCACCCAGATATTGGTGAGTGATTGTCATGTGACCTTAATGACATTAATGGGTGTTGCGATACATTTCATTGTAGCTCACTGTTTCTTCCACGGCCAATATTACGAGCACGGGGAAGGTTTCAGCCCCAGAGTCTGCGTGACGTGCATGTGTAACGTAAGTATGTGTGAACAGCGACGTTTGTCATGCCCCAAACACTAACATGCACAGTAATGCATGTGGCCATTCCTTGTGATTGGCATTACTTGTCTGCAACAGACTCCCTGCTATTTGAGCAAATAGAAGTGGTAACACCTTTATGGCTCACGGTGGTGATATAGATCACAAGCTTTCGAATGTGAGAACATTCTTCATCAGGTGAATGATGGAACATCTGTGTAAATCTAGCTATATATAGGGCAGTTGTGAGTATGAAACACTAGACGGCTAATCGCGGTAATGGGCTGGGAATCCTAAATCCCTATTGCGACATACTCAGCATGTCTTCCACGATATGTAAATGTCGGTATGTAAATGTCGGTATGTAAATGTCGGTATGTAAATGTCGGTATGTAAATGTCGGTATGTAA
>WURV02162752.1:0-12995 GCA_011762755.2 Epimenia babai | reverse complement strand
AAGTGTCATTTTATTGTAGGTATCCAGCCGGTACACGGGAGCAATGCGTGAGTGTTAAGAACAGCCCTTAATTATCAGAAGATATGTTTAAGGCGTTTCATAATAAATTAAGTGTTCGCTTCTAGGATTTATTGCGCAAGAGGTTTAGGCTGACAGGATACAATTATCGATTATGGCTGGAACCCGGCGGAGTTTTCTGTCTTAGTCGGTAATTTATGATATGGTGGTATTAAAAATCATGAGTAGTATTTGGTAATTAATATAGTTATAGTTATATGTCAAGATATGACCGAAATTAACCGCGTCTACCATAAAAAACATAGCACGCAAAGCAATAATGGATGACCTCTCATGGGTTAGAGCGCGGTATTTTTCGATTATTTTAAGCATGAAAATCTTAATACGTGAAATAGACAAGAATTAGACTTTCGGTGGAGTGAAAGCCCTGCTCCGTAAGATCGATGCGATAGGTTCCTACGAGATGGGAAGTGGACGACCTAAAACGGCATGCACGGTTGAAAACATTGCGCTTGTGGAGCCGCTGCAACTGAGCTGACGGAGGAAAAAACGCGATCGCTTGCAACGCTTACGAAAACTTCTGCTATTGTATCCTGAATATGCCATACACTTCATACGGTTCATCGACGAAAAATCTTTTCGATTGCATGACTATCATATACGCGCATTCGTACAAGGCCACTTTGAGCACAGGTTGTGACATTTCCGAAGAGATATAAGACTGACGTGAATTTTGTCCAAATTTGAAGGATTTATGTGAATAAATAAAAAAAATTATATATGTTCTAGTGAATGGATGTTTTTGGAAACGCGGTGTATATTGATAATCATTGGTCTCCTTTGATTTTAAAAACGCTGAATAAATACTTGAAACTCTTTGCTTACGTTGCTTCCATTACCAGTTTATCCATTGCTCTCGGTTATTGTGTGCGACTCTGCGTCATAATATTGATTGTAATCATTGACTATCCCTTTGACGTCCTCCAGCATGCAATGTAAAATGCGTTTCGTGTCGCGGATTGCTGAAAATCGATTGTGCAAGCCTCGAACTGCGCGCGATTCGGAGATTGACTATATAATAAACCCTTGTTGTTGGCTGTTTCCTAGACACCGCACAAACAAGTTCCCTTGAACAAAGAGGCGAAAAGGACCAAAATAATCAATACGCAACTTTCTCGACATGAAAATCGCACCAAAGGATTCGTGTTATATTTGCACAATGTCAACACATTATTTTTAGTATGAATGATTTATACGTAATGAGTTGTAAAAGTGGGCGCATTTCATCCCGCTATTGGAACTTTTCATGCATACGAACCATAACAAATAGACAGAAAGTGCGATAAGAAATTATCAACTACCTCTGAAGGGCATTAGATCTTTCAAGATATATTTGGTTGAACGCCTAAGAACTGGGCTAAGTAAGTTCACATATATAGTAAAGACTATCTTAAATGCTACGTGTGACGAATGCTGCGTGCGGTGATCTTTCGTTCGATTCTTTCCCTTTAAATATGGATACACAGATCCAGTAAAAGGAGCGTCGCGAATGAGTAGCTATGAGTTCACTGATACGGCGACAATTTCCCCCCAAAAACATTGGCGTCAGGACCTACTGTATGATTGAAAATCTGTCAATTTGTTTTATTCCTCGACTTGACAGTTGGAAACATAAAATTATTGGTTGTAGAACACTGTTGCTACGGAACTTACTTACGTCTGTAAGACATGACATGTAACCAGAAGGTAATAAGAATGTGATGTCTATGTCATTAGCTATTCAGATTTGTCACTTGTAGGTACCGTAAATCTGATTAAAACCAAAACCATTTTGTGACATTGCGCTATATATTACAACATAATTTGTTTACAACAACGACGAAGTTAACTTCTTAAGTCTAACTGAGCAAGTCCACCAATATAAGTGAAATATCTACTGCTATTTATTTTTCTGCTTTCTCTAAAACGCTGAATAAATAACAATATTCAGTCTCTGATACAATATATCACAAAACTAATGATACACACAATAATTATAATGTATATACTCGCATAATATTACACAAAAAGTTTGATTTTGCCACATTACAAATACAACTGTGATGGCATTATTGTATCTTTAAAGATGAAAAAATATCATCATTACTATAAATTTATAAATAAGCTATCCGCAAAAAGCCAGATTAGACAGAATCATGAACGCGTTAACAGTTTTAAACCGACGAGCCTTATAATAAATTGGTAATTACGTTACTTGAAGATCTATTATCTTTAACATATTGAAAATTAAGTGTTCGTGTCCCATCGGGGGTATAGGTTTTTTCCAATGCTGTTTTCTCCAGCTATTTATAGACCCACATTGGCTATCCTAATTACGATCACATATGTTAAAACTAGGTAACTGATTATGATAATTTTTGTAACCTCCTATTTGTGGTGTTCCAAAAAAATTACGCGGACCAGAAAGGTTTGGGAAGACGGAGTCTTATAGATGGCACCCCCTCCTTCAAGTTTATGGTGATATACTGTTTAATAGTTGTAGTATTCACGGAGAATTGCAGTAAACATTTTATAGTGATGAGGTACACAAGGTGCAACAATAATGTGAATTTGAATAACTCATTACAAAGGTGATCTAGAATTTGGGATGAATTGAGTCTTGGACAAAAATAGGGATATAAAAATCATACATAATATATACAATATAATACACAATCTACACAATAGAATCAAATATGAAAAAGCGTGAAAGATACAAGGTGAAAACGTGATTAGTAAATCTTGCATGATAGTGATAGAATACCAGTTACCATGAGAAAATAATAATAATAAAATGAAAAATATTCAGAACGCAATATATACAATGTAACATAGTATAACTGTACAATAATTTACAACACTGTTGAACTTATAGACTGATTGAACAAACTATCATGTATATTTATTTAACAGAAAGTCTTACTTCACTTTTAAATGTACATAATTTTCTAATATGTCTTGTTTTATCGTCTAACTAATTCCAGTGATCAACTCCACGGTCTGTTATGATAAACTTTTTAGGCGGTATTTGCTTGTCTTTATAAAACTCGTTAATAATGCGGATGTTCTATTGGCGCTTGATAAATATTTTGTATATTTAGGTATATATTCTGGCTTTAGCTGTATGCTTTGTGCGTTGCAATGAGAGTTTTGTACTCAATCAGTACGTTTACCTTTAAAAGCTATAGTTTTGAAAACATTGAATTACTTTAATCGATATATCCGACGTGATTTGTTTCTCACGGCTCTTTTTTGGACAATAGTTACTTTTTACAGTTTTGATTTATATGTTTTCCCCCATTTCACAGCAGTAGTATAAGTATGGGTGCACTAATGTTGAATGGAGAGATTTCAGGGCATGAGTAGGCAAAATAAACCTGAATCGATATTTTATTGCTATAATTTTTTGCGATTCTATTTTGTATATACCTTAAGTGATCAATTCAAGGTAAATTTTCATCAATATGAACAGGGAGATATTTAGTAACGGAGACATTATGAATGTTCATACCATCAATATTGAGCCTTACATTTTGTTTGTTTTTTTCTTCAAAAGCGATAAACTTTGTCTTGTCTAAAGTGAGTGATAGTTACAGTGAGTGACATTTGAAACAGTATGGGTTTTTTTCAATTCTGCACTGACAGCCTCGTTTATCTCTCGCGCAGAATTAACCAATATTGTCCAGTCCGCAGCGCAATAGCCATATAATCCCTTCATTTATTTGTCTCCTATACACATATTCGGGCTCACTTATAGAGTAATAATAGACGGATTATTCAGATATCTGGAACGCGGATAGATGATCACTTACATCACTTACTATAATACCACTATTGATGCATTTTATAATTTGTATATATATTATCGATCAGCGTAAAGCTATGATGAAAAATTATACTTGGTTTGTTGATAAGTGGGTACAAGCCTACACTCAACATCTTGTTTACAAATTGTTTCGAGCCAACATGGTTTGCATATTTCATTAAATCTACGGTCCAATAACCACAAATATATGCTGTTTTATTCCTTATTTTTGCAATTGATGTAGTAAATTTTTTATTGGAGTGACATATGTCTATATTCGGCGCTTTGTAATTACATCATGCGTTTACCCTCGTATTTGTTTAGTAATTTCCGCGAAACGCCCTGAAAACAATCATCTACTGACATTAATTAATTCCTTTTTTTCTTCCGTTGTCCATGTCACTGGGATATAATTTTGAATTTGTGCGTTAACTTTCTTTATGTATGTTTCATCAATATTTTTATTACGCCTTCTAGCATTTAGATGGATCAGTGAAAACTCATCGTTACTTTCATGCAATTTTAGAGTGCTATTAAATTCCTCTGGTGTAAAGTATTGTGAGTTGATACATAGCTGGTTGTAGAAATTTATATCCGCATTCATATCATTTTCATATAAATCACTTGCTTCATCGGTGTAACTGTTACAATAATGCAAAAATGACGCTACCTTATTAACAGTGGATTGTAGGTGACGTCATACAAAATGCAATTCTGGAAAATTGAGGGACACATCACGGTATGGTTTATCAAATTCTTCATTAGACAAATTTGAGAATAGGAAATTTTTAATGCAATATTTACATATCGAATCTGTTTTTAGTTTCTTCAGACCACTACTGATAAATAACGATGGTAAAGTGTCCTACAATTTCCACATGTATAATTAGAGGAATATTTGCACTTAGTACATGTACGGCAAATATGGTCAAATTCAGCTGCCATATTGTTATTGAGAAGGGTTTAAGTCGATTTCAGTCTCCCAAGTAGTTGCATTGAATATATAGCGTGTATTGGACTATAGATAATTACAACAGGTCTGTTTTGGCCTATCGGCAAGCCATCAACTGACGGCATACAATATTCAAGCCGCAGATGACATCAGGTTATTGCGAGCTAATTTTTATATACATACATACAAAATGACACATCTATATTATTTTCAAAGCCGTGCTTCGTTTCCTCGCAGCCAACCTTGGATGCTATCCTGAAGACAGACATAGTCGCGCTTTCGCTGTTTCGGCAGGGAATTATGAATCTAGCAATCTCACACCCAAAATTTGTTCGGAGAGCTGTGGCAACTATCGCATCACGTATGCCGCAATCTCGGCTGGGAAATACTGTTTCTGTTCAAATAGTCTACCCTCGGTATTAAAGACACCCGGAAAATGCACAGACAAGTGCAGTGACGCCGCAGAATGCGGCAGCGCAGAACACGTCACGGTGTACCAGTCTGCGATAGACATAGTAGGGCTCACTGTGAATGCCGCTCCGAAAAAGGTAAAGGTCGGTGAAATTGTGACTTTGTCAATAGTTTGGACTTCTGGACCAGCGTCCGTTAACCTTCAAGTCGACTTTGATGATGGAGCTGGCTATTCCACCAAGAACCACTCAGATTTGAACACAAAAATTTACACACAACCGGGCGAATACGAAATTATGGTAAAAGCTAGCAACTCCGACGAATCTGTGGTATGTAACAACATTTACGTAAGGAGCAGATACAATATTTGGCATTCAAGCATTATGTTGTTTATGTGGTTGGTGTCTGTGTTCGAATTTTTTTGCTGGTTTTGACTCTCAAAATTCAATTATATATCACATTTACGTTTTTATTAATCCGTAATTTTTAGGAGATAACTCAGATACTCACGTATATGGACATATCTTAACCTGTTTTCCTTTTCAGATGTAAAAATCCTAAATAATTTAGAGGTCGCCTAAGTCGTTGAGAGGAAAGGATCGCGATATCATTGCCACGGGTCAGTGGTTCGAATCGAAGACAGGTAGAAAAGCTTCTCCGCGCTTCTTTTTCACATCAACTCGTATTAATTAAAATGTATAATTTACTATACTTCGAAGTTTTTAAAGCAAACCGTGCAATAAAAATTGAAATTTGTCAAAACTTGTTTAAAACTAACCGAATTTCAGTAATAATGTACGATTGTTGATAATAATACTTCTTGCCCCTCCATCTGCAGACGAGTGTATCAACATGCTTTGTGCTTGTGGAAAAACCAGTCGCAGATGCATTAGTCTCATGTCCAACGCTATGCGCCACATATGAAGAGACCATCTGTAACATCACTGTGTACACTGGCAGCTTGCTGTCTCTTACTGTCGATTTTAACGACGGCACTAAGGAAACATTCACAGTCGCAGGTAATATTATCCCGCTGTTCCATGGTCATGATGGATTACAGTATAATATTCACCTTATTATTTATTCAGTATAGACATACGTGTACGAACGTTGCTTTATATTTAGCTAATATAGAGTCTATCGTACTCGTTGTCACACGCAATCGGTTAACCATCGATGTACACAGAAAATTTCTTTCTAACTAGACGCACTTGCTTCTTTTTATAGAATGATGGGAAATTAAATTTTGTGACTGTCTTACCAGGCAAGGCAAGGCTTATATGAAGGCGGATTATACGTAACATTTGATAGTATACGATTCTGCTGCTAATCCTCTTCGTTGCGGCCCAAGCATGAATTCGTCTCCATGCATCACGGTCTTGGGCAAGCAACTGGGGTCGCACCAGGTCTTTCCCGCTGCCTTCATCTCAATCTCCACTGTCCTCCTCCAGGTGCCCAGCGGTCCCCCTCTCTTCCTTTTGCCAGGTGGTGCCCATCTCAATGCAGCGTGCGGATAACCACTCTTGTTCATGCGGAGTGTGTGGCCCAGCCATCTTAACTGGCTCATTTTTACCTCGTCCACGATGTTGTTGATACCCGTGTGCCTGTTCACATCAACGTTGGTCGCGTGCTGCTGCCATCGAATTTGGAGAATTCGCCTCAAGCACCGACCCTCAAAGCCCCTCAGCCTGCTCTCAATCTTGTTGTTGGTTCTCCAGGTTTCCGAGGCGTACAGGAGAACTGACCGAAAGTTGGACCGTATACGATAACACAAGGAAAAATATAGAAAATATATAAACAGCAAGTTACTTCCGGGCTCATGTGCAAATTCCAAAAGTAAGGGCAGGTAATGTCCCGGGCCCCATTATCTCTTTTTCCGCAATAGCGATTATGTAACCCCTCTATATCGAATCCGTGATTGTATACACTTCTTGCATAGTGCACTAATTACATCGTTTTCGTTTTTTGATGACAAGGACAGATTGATAAACTGATGTTTGATGAACTTGGGATTTTCGCCAACTTCCGGGGCGTTATTTGCTCAATGTGACATCACAAGCCTAATGTGATAGGCAGGATTTCCGTTATTCTAGCATAGAATTTTAGCTTTGAATAGTCTGATCAATCAGGATGACTCATAGAGCATCTCTATGTAATATCCATCAGGAGGTGTGTTTTAACGTAGCCACAACATTGCCAATTTAAACATTGCCTCTGTTTTCTCAATTTAAATACATGAGCACATTGCGGCGGGTTACAAGCCTGTACTAAGCCACAGAGAGATGTGTTGTGTACCGGACCGGTCATCTGGAATTTTTGGCAGTGTATGGCCTTGTTCATTATTTATAGCGAACTTTATAATTTCTTGCGACATGTTAGCTGAGCTATCACTCTTCCAGACCCGGTTCACCACGCCTTTGGGGTCTCACTGCCAACACATGGCAACCTAAACAACATCGCAAGCGACCAGTTTGTGATTATGCCGCGGTCTGAAGTTCGAAGAAAAGGAACTCTAGTCGGTTTTGAGTATCGTGGTCACAACAAGGGCACAGCTACGATCATGGTAAATAATTCTAATTGCCATTTCTCGAGTAAAAGGTCATATTTGTCTCACAATTTGTATCAAAATAAATACCCATACCCGTAATGTCTAACGACCAAATGATGTGGTAAAATTGGATGTACCGTGTAAGTTGTGATCTCTCAGCTTCTATTGCGTCTCAAAAAAATTATGTTAAAACTTGAATGGCCATAGTTAATGAACGTATGTTGGATGATTCCGAGATTAAGTTTACATAATAAAACTGGTTGTTGGTTGTAGATGAGTGGAAGCCAAAAGGCTGTTGATACATTATTCGATCACATTGGTTGTTGATTATACCTTAATGAATCTACCACGGAGTGCTTGAGTTATTGACGCCTACTGAATAAACTCCGATTATTGCAGATATTGAGACCAAACTGCGTCAACTATTGCGCCGAGAAAAACACGTGTACATCGTCGTGCTCGTTACTTGATTCACACCCGTGCCTCTTGGGTGATACGTTTTGTCCTAGTACCCAAATGTGCAACGATCAATGTTCATCATACTCCCGCCTCAGAGCGACCTCGTCTAATATCGTGGAATACACGGTAGTCTACTCCTTAATCGACATCGAACTGTTGACAGGTCACCAATCCATCAGAATTGATCCAGTTATCAATCCTGTCAGCATATCTCACGGCGATATTTTAGCTTACAAACCCGGAACAGGTTCTCTCGCCACAATTACCGTCGAAGCAATATCCAGCGACTTTCTTTTTACGGACACCAGTGCATATCTATTCACCCAACATTCCAAAATCGATATGACAGATAGTTTGACCATTATTAGGGAAAAGCAGCATTTGCTCAACTTCATAGTAGCTGAGCCATTAAGGATGACCTTGGTTCACACATATATAACCGGCAGGTCTTACGATATTGATATAAAAATTAGCAATAGAGATATATCAACAACGGACGTTAGTTATCGAACGTCCGTGGCTGTGGTAGCAGGTATAAATATCCTGGAGATCTCAGCCCCGGAGTATGGCCGACCTGATGTGTCAATGACGTTTACCATACGACCTCATGAAGGTATGTTCACCAATCTACCAATACTATTTGCGCTTACACAACTCGTCTACAGTGCAGTCTTTCGTATAAATTATTTATTAAACCAACTAGATATGTATAATGGTGGCATATGATGAATCGTGTCCTTTGTATAATGACTCCATTTAGTCTCACATTATGCACATTAGCTGTAGTAATTAAGCTCGTTGAAATTATTCAACTTCATGGAGATCTTATTTATCGATAATCTACCAATATAAAAAAACAAATACACATATAATGACGCCTTTGTACTTGTATTTAAGATATGGCTCGCACGGCAACTCACGCCACTATGTACAGGGTGGGCCAAAATAAACCAAGTCAAGGTAGGTCATAACTCTGTATTGGGTCAACCAGATGTAGTCTGATAACAATGGCTTACAAGACAAAGAAACAGTCTACAGGCTTAGCCAACTTTAGTCAAAAGGGAATACTTGTTACGGATACCATACACGAATAATAGTGATGTCACACATTTGTGTGTATGACGTCGCACTTTATATTTGGTAAAAATGTGGAGTGATAGTTGGTAAATCAGACTGCGTTTTTTTATTGGTTGATCCAATCTAGATTTTTACCAACTGTATACATTGGATTGGTTTATTTTGGCCCACCCTGTATAATATAAAATGACTTTTGATTATCAGTAACTCCCACACGCAATGTAATCAAACGAAATAGTTGACATCGGTGCCAGTTATTATTATGGAAGGTCTTATGATTAATGCAATCGATGCACAAGATCAATCCAGAGTCTTCCATATCGTCTATAGAGCATAATTCTTAAAAAAATAATAGTTTTGTTCTTTTGAAAAAATATATGCGGTGTAAGAGATATTCCGAATTACTATGCCTCAGGTTTACGTAGAGTAGTCTGTCAAACGTGTAATATCAGTAATTTTGATGATGTATCTACTTTTCTTGACGTGTATCTAACAGGCAATGATGTTTACTACAAGTTTGATTTCGGAGACTCCAGTGCGACGGTCGAAACGAACGAAAAGACTGTCTCCCATGTTTACACCCAAATAGGAAAATATACCGTCAAGGTAGATGCATCCAATGCACTATCACAGAAGCAGAACGAAACGATCATAATCATACAATTACCTATTACAGGTTTGAAATTAGTTGGATCAGACAGCACCATAAAAACAGGAGAGGAAGTTAAGTTTTCTTTCACAATAGCTGGGAATGATTACGAATGCACGTGGGAAATGGGCGATGGATCTTTTGTCACCAATGACACAAAAACGACACCAGTAGGTACAAACTTGGTACCATATATTTACGAAACTCCCGGAGTCTACACGGTCACTGTGACGTGCTCAAATGGACTTGGTCAAGAAGTCATTCGCCTACCGCAAAAGGTGCAGCACGAAATAAGTGGCCTGGTATTAGTTAAATACGGCGCACCTAAGTTTACAGACTTTCGTATAATGTGGTCTTTGTCGAAGGGAACGGACCCAACTTTTATTGCATCCTTTGATGGGATTGTTTTGACCACGAGTTACGACGCTATTAACCACGTATGGTATTCTGAAATAATTACTGGTGATAAAATCGGTCAGTACGTCGTTAAAATATTGGCCAGTAACGACGTGACTAATGTTGAAAAGACATTCAATTTTTCTATTGAATCCGAAATTGTTAATGCCGTATCAACAATAGATAAAACTAATATCGCTGTCGGGGAAACCGTCACGGTACTTGCAGATCTGTCGTATGGAACAGGAGTTCAAGTTGTATGGAAATATGATAGCGGTCAGGAAGATGTTGTTTCAAAAGCCGTCGGAGAAAATTGGAACACTGCTCAATCCCGATCAAAAACCTATTACATTCAAGGCGCTTACTCAATTAACGTCACGATATCTAACTCATTCAATAGTTTCACATTCTCCCACATCGTCAAAGTTTTCACCGACGTGAAAAACGTTAGATTGTGGGCAAAGACGCCTCTTATTTTAGCCCCGCCCGCTGCTGGTGAATTTAAATTTTATTTAACGTCGGGTACAGAACCATTTCTTACAGAGACAGAAATACAATTCGGTGACTTGTATGTGAAGCGTGATTTTTTGAGGGCTGACAACATAATACCACATACGTACGTGACTGCTGGAGACAAGCGTGTCGTTGCGCGCATTTTCAACCCGTTGTTTTCAAATACTTTGAATGCTGTAGTCAACATAAGAGACGATATAGTGGATTTGGTTGTTTCTCTACAAACAGGTCATGCAACAATTAATGAGCCAATAATACTTGCAGTTAAAATGTTTCGTGGCTGTTCAGATCGCGTCACTCTGACTTGGTACTTTGGTGATTCTCCGACTTTCGATACGCAACAAACAGGTAATAGCTAACAGGTTCTGGACGAAATTGGTGCGATTATTGGATTTTTTGTAATAATTTGAAATTATACATGCTTTTGTTTTTTATTTCACAACTCGCCATTAGTAATAGTAGCGATGCCGGAATTAGACGCTGCTAACACGCCTGTCTCGTTTGGGGATGGGACAATGCTAACGTGTGTGTTTCTGTATTTCTCTGTCGTAATTACAATCTTCCAACTCTTACTGAGGAATAATAACTAATTTAATCACTTTTACACATTTCCATACAGAATTTCACAATGCTTATGAGGTACCTAATCCTTTTGTAAACTCAATTCTAGTTACAATAATATCATAATAGTCTTGTGCTATTCAGCATTAAATTCACTGTTCTTTGAATCGTTGAAATTTAAAATTTTTGACAGTAGAAATAATTAATTGCAATACAGATATTAGGTTTTGTGAAATTTTCGATATATGCAGGTCCGCCGCTATTTCCCACCTTTGTGATATAACAGGTATTGGTCGTTCATCGCTACTTTGTGTTTATTACATAGTATATCTATGATGAAGCTGATTTTGCTTGTATGTCATTGGCATAGATCGTTACTTTAGCACTTTTGTCGTTAATTTCTCCCAAAATGTTTAATTTGTACAATCGTAATAATCTTCTTCACACTACCAGCAATCTGTCCTGACGGTTTTGACACACGTCAGCACACATACACGAAGACTGGCACTCATGTTGTCAAAGTGACGGCAACGAACTCGCTCGGGACTGTCGAAGCCACAATTCCGTATGACGTGGAAGTACAGCACCCAGTAACTGATGAGTTTAACATCACGTCGAATGCGCCACAAAGTTTTAATGGTAGTTTTCGAACATGAAGCTTATGGAAGAATAGCAATTTTTTTAGTTAAACGAACATGCGACACTTATCCGTGCAATTTTACTCGGTGGTATTATTATCATTATTATTATTATCGTCATTATTATTATCATCATCATTATTATTATTACACCTTTAAGACATTTTTTTAATGTGAACATAACTAAATCCTGTATGCTTGGATTTTTTATCTGTAAAATCATTTTTTTCTGCTTTTTAGACTAATTAGAAAACAGTAACAAAATCATTAATAATGGAATTTATTGGAAAAGATTAAGATTATAATGTCACTTAGCAGCTTGACATAAGGCTGTGACACAGCCAATCATATTTTCTTATTCATTTACATGGATAATTCAATATATCATATTGTATAAACTCAGTTTCACGATGTCTTAAGTATTACCAACAGGCAAAACACAAACGCCTGTTTTATGTCACACTAATTAACTCAAACATATGTTTCAGTATTGGGCAATATAGTTACCTACACGCTGAGGTTTACCGGCACAACTATTCCAACTAAAGCCTCCATTACAGTTGATTTCAAAGATAATACAATTAAGACTCTACAGTTTCCGGCTGACTTTGCCCTTGAACACCAGTACCAATTTAGTCACACATACAAGACGATTGGATCTTATGTAACGCATGTTCGCATTCATAACTTGGCATCTTCCAAGGAATTTACCGTGAACGTAAGTAATTTTTTATACGTAAGGAAATTTTACATTCTATGTGTGTGGTCATTGGTAATTATACCCCACCCCTATAGTCAATATATTGGCGTATATATTATATGTGAAAAATAGTTGTCCCTTGCTTTAGTATGGCTATATATTTAGTACAGACTGCTAAATTTAATGTGAATTTGTGCCTACCCATAGGTACCGTATTGGGCGAATATAT
>WURV02162741.1:0-15403 GCA_011762755.2 Epimenia babai | reverse complement strand
ATCTCACTAAATGGTTCCGGCTTCATGGGGTAAACAGCTTCGCCATCAACGTTAATCGGCAATCCAGCATTGGGTAAAACACTGATTGGCAGATTACTGCGCTCGATTAGATATTGAATCGGTTGACGCATGTATTCAGGACCTGTGGAGCAATTCATTCCGACAATATCAATTGGCAATGCTTCGAGTGTAGTTAGTGCGCTGGCAATATCAGTACCGAAGAGCATACGCCCTGATACATCGAGTGTGATTTGGACTTGGAGCGCGATACGGTTGCCTGAATCAGCAAAATAGCGGTTAATGCCTTCAATCGCTGCCTTGACTTCTAAAATGTCCTGACTGGTTTCAACGACCAGCACATCCGCGCCACCTTCAACCAAGCCTTGTGCTTGCTCATAGAACAAGTCAGAGAGTTCATCGAAGCTGACATCGCTCAAATCGGGGTCATCGCCAGAGGGTAATTTACCACTTGGACCGATGCTACCCGCTACGAAACGGGGAATACCTGTTTCCTCTGCGATGCGATCACAGAGTTTACGCGCAATGCCGGCAGCGGCGCGGTTGATTTCTAACACGCGGTCACCGAGTCCGTACTCATCTAATGTGAGGCGATTGCTACGGAAGGTGTTGGTCTCTACGGCTTCACTACCGACATTGAGGAATGAGGCGTGAATGGCTTCGATCACATCGGGGCGGGTGATGCTTAGGTAATCGACACAGCCTTCATATTGCTGACCGCCGTAATCTTCGATGGTGAGGTCGTACATTTGGATGCTGGTACCCATCGCGCCATCAAAGATGACGACATGATCGTCAATGGCATCTAAATAACGACGGTTGCTATAAACACGTTCTTTCAATTTGGTCATTTGGGTTGGTTACTCCAACTAGATTGACGAATGACCCCCTCGTTACGCTCCGTAATGAGGAAGCGCGCGTATCGCACCATTCACCCCATTTCCTCCCAATCATTATGGGTGGTGAGGAACAGGGGCATAAGGTGAAGGTGCGTATAATGGTAAATTTTGACGATAAAATAGTATGTCTTCTCTATAGACGCACGTTAGCCGTATATCATACTGTGCGGATAGGATAGGTTTCAAGCGTCAGTTAAGTCCAATGCACCGGTCTGGATTACATACCAATAGCAAACGTACTTGAAATTGTGGCAAAAATCACTTTGTACTACAATGATTATTACAACTTAAAGTGGGAGTTATCAGGTGCAAATATATAAAAAAGGGCAAAAACCGCCAAAAGCCACGCACTCACATCACAACACCTCACAAATACACCAACAAGTGATCAATCCTAACATTGAAATCGAACAACTCAACCAACAGCAAATCATGCAATTACAACGTTTATATGGCAACGATGCGTTACAACGAGCATTAGTATCGGGCGCACCCATCAAAGTTCCTCTACACATTCAACGTGACGACACACCCGAAGAAGAAACACCCGCCAAAACACCACAACCCACCGAAGTCGCCGGAGAATTGAACCCCGACCAGCCTTATAAAATTGTGCGGGTGTCATGGACTCTTGACGATGGTCCAACCGGATCTTCTGGCAACATGAAAGACGCGCTTGGTGCGGCTGGCGGAACATGGTTTATTGTGCGTAGTGAATTGGGAACAGGCGATGAACTCACTGCGAACTATAAAAATATGAGAGACCTCATTGCTACCGAAAAACACGAATTTGGGATCCATTCCGTACATCCGACAGTTAATCATTCTAGTTGGTTCCCTGTTAGTATGAGAGGGACTCCACAAGCTTATGACACTGTTGATCAGGTGTTGGCTGATTTACAGAGTTTTCATACTGCATTGAAAGATAATGGCGTACCAACTAAGTTTGTGCGTTTCACAGGAGGAATATCAAGCGAGGTACTTGCCTATCTAGGTAAATTAGGTGTTCCCGAAAAAGACCGAATAAGCTATGCAAAAGCTATCATCCGTGAACAACCTATAGCTGATGGCGCGCCCGCTGGTGTTGCAACTGCCAAAACGTATTACGATACACTCATGGACGGTATCAAAAATTTAGGATTGCATCTATGGGATGGTAGTGCATCAGGTGTGGAAACATCATGGGTCAGTTGGGGTGCGGAATCATCCGGTAGTGGTTTGACTGATAATACTGATGCGATGTTTAAGCGAAAAGTTAATTTAGTCAATAGAAAACAACAACCTGAAGCTTTAATCATTTTGGCGCACGATACTAATTCAAACAATGCTGAAGAAGCTAGTAAAGATAAGGCAAATATGGAAGCAACTGCCACGAGTGAGGGGATCCGCATCGAATATTATAAACTCTCCGACTTGTATACAATGGTTCGTGATAATAAACCGTAAAGAGAGCATAGCACAGATGGGATGGGAAGTTGTAAAGCGTAAACTTGGCAAGGCTGGTGGCATCAAACAACGCACTGCCCGTCAGCGCGAATGGGATCGTGAGTATGGCGATGACATGTGGGCAGTTGGCTATGTGATTGAGCGTGAATTTGTGACCCAAGATGAGGCGTTAGAGAGCATCTACTATCAAAGTTATGTACAACACTTCGCCAATCACCCTAACGATTTGGACGAGTTGATTAGTCTCGCAAAAGTGTTACGCAATCCTCATGCAGAAGCTACGACAGGCGTGGACTTGCAAGTTCCGGCGATTATGGATTATCTAAAACGGCATAACCTTGTGCTTAAAGGCACAGAAGTGATCGATATTGGCACATGGCAAAGCAAGCACTCGCACCCGATTAGTGTGCGCCTGAGTCCATTGCAGATTAAGGTGGTTGGTTCGGATAAAATGACGTTGGAGAAATTCTGGCAAAGCAAAAAATGCCTTGCTGTGTGGGTATCTGATGGTGTGTAGGTGTCATCGTTTCGCCCACGACTCAAGTCATGGTCTGTGATTCCAAACCCGCTAAAGTAGGTTGTTTGGGTGGGTAGTTCGCTTAAGTGAATGGGATAAGATTTTAAGCAATCGTAAAAATGCCTTGTGATGTGGGTAATTCCAAATTGGTGCTAGGCGAGCTTTTAGGATCATCATTTCGCCCACGAATGAATTCATGGTCTGTGGATTCCAAACCCGCTGAAGAGGGTTGTTTGAACAAACAGTCCACTTGAGTGGACTTGGGAAACATAGCCACGTATTTTAATGCGTGGTGAATAAAATAGGTTTCAAGCGCTTTCCCTCATCCCTATTGCTCCCCATCATCATACATCAGGCGTTCTAGTTCTAATGTGAGGGTTGTGGCGGAATCGACACCGACGCAGATATTGACTTTGGGGCGATTACGCCATGGTTCATCGAGGGTGGAATGTCCCATGTTGATCCATGTTTTGCCACGACTAAAGCCCTGTGTTTCCACACGAACGGGATAGGCAACGGTGCGGAAGGCTTCCGGCATCAACGCATAAGCTATCGCGGTTGAATCGTGAACGTGCATACCGTCGATGCCATAAGTGGATTCGATGAAATTTTGGTAAAACGGAATGATCTTGTGAATGTGCTGTGCGAGCGGGTTCTTGGCTGTGGCGTACTTGGCGATGTGCTTGTGTGTCATGATGCACTTCATGGTCACATCTAGCCCGACCATCGTCACTTTCCAGCCCGCGCCAAAGACCACATCTGCGGCTTCTGGATCATTATAGATATTGGCTTCTGCCGTTGGCGTGGCGTTCCCCGGAGCGAAGGCATTACCGCCCATCAAGATAACCTCTTTAACATTATCAACAATCTGCGGTTGTAAGCGTAAGGCGAGTGCAAGATTGGTCAACGGACCGAGTGCAATCAGCGTGATTTCATGCGGGTGTGCCATGATCATTTCAACAATGAACTCAGGCGCAGATTCCAATGTGGGTTCGAGTTTTGGCGGGGCGAGATTAACGTTGCCCTGTGAATCGGTGCCATGCACAAAATCAGCCGGATGATCGAAATTGTGTGCTAATGGGTGTGATGCGCCCTGTGCGACAGGAATATCAGGACGATCTGCGATTTCTAATAAGCGTAAAGCATTGATCGTCGTTAATGCTGTGTGTGCGTTGCCGAAGGTGGTGGTTAAGCCCATCACGTCAAGTTCTGGTGATTTCAGCGCGAGAAAAATCGCCATCGCGTCGTCTACACCGGGATCGGTATCAATAATGACTTTTTGTGTCATGGTGTTTTCCTGTTTTATGGGTGCATATGTGTCGTTAAACGGTTCACTAATTAATCAACGCCAAGCTAGATTCCAGCACGATACGGGTACGGTTATGTTTGGGATAGAAACGGTGTGCGATTTCGCAGATTTCTTCCCAACTGATTGCCACTCGTGAACGCGCTGGTCCGATTCTGGTCACGCGATAAGAGGGTTCTTCTTTGAAGCCCAAATCGCCACACAGCAGATTCGATGCCCACACCGACGCGATCTTTTCCGTGAGCAATAACTGTGGCTCATTAAAAGGTTCCATCAGCTTAATATCAAACACGATCAAGAAGCCATCAATAATGATCGCTAAATCTGGCTTGACGGTGAACATACTCTGAATAGTGCCATAAACGCGGATTTCATCCGGTGTGAGTATATCGCGCCCCCGATATTTGATCTGCATCGGGTGGGTGCGGTCTGGGTCGCGCAAATCTTCCGGCAATAGCGAGTACAAACGGCACTCTTCAACTTCTTCAAGTGCCATCACCTGTAATACGAGTTTGTTCATAAATGGCGTTACATTCGGCAAATAAGCGCGATACGCATCTCGTATAAACGCAATTTCGGTTAAAATCGCAGGCTTTTTAAAATTTAGTTTGTTGATATCAGGTAAATTGTAACGTGAAAATTGCAGACCACTGGCTTCAATTAAACGCAGTATTTCTGCTAATCCACTGTTATATGGATCATGAGATAATCCCTCATGTAATAAAACAAACAAGTGTGCGATTAATGCGCGCTCTTCACGATTATATCGATCATATCGCATCAACATCTCCCATGTGTGCCAATAGATACAGCATTAAATATAGACATTACGCACTTGAAGATATATAAGCAGTCAATAAGCTCTGATCTTTTAAAATGATACCGTTTTGAGCGGTTAACTTTTAGTAATTAGCCAAAATACCATAGAAAAAGCTAAACGCTGATGGCTGAGGTTTCTAAACCTATATCACGTTAAAGATATGCTAAAAACTGCGAACTGCGTAAATCCTAAAACATTACTCTTTGCATTGCACACTGCGTTGTAACATATAATTGGGAGAAAAGCACTTAATTGTCAGTAATTAATCGGTGATTTGTTGGTAGAGTGTTGATTTTGTAACCTTGCCGAATGTATCCGTGTCCAGCGTTGCTTCTTCCATCGGATGGATATTATATTGTGGTGTGATGGTTTTCAGGCGTGAATCAATGGTGCGATAGGTGGCATCAAAGGGCGATTTTTCCTCACGGTGTAATGCCAATAGATCAACATAGACTTGCTGTTTTTTCAGCGCGACCTTACGGATGAAGGCATGGGCTGTGAAAATTTCGCCGAGTGATTCGATTACTGATTCGGCGTTAGTAAAAAATTGATCAAGTAAGGTATCTACTTGTGCCATTATTTTCCCTCGATACGTTTTTTAAGTTCATATGCAATTTGTAGCCATAATTTTTGATCGGTTTGTGAGACTTCTTTGTCCAACCAAAAATCATATTGAATCTTCGTTCGTGTTTCTGCGTCGGTCTCTGGGTCGATGAATTGGGTGTATAACTCAGCGCGTTCTTTGAAGTAGATATGTGTTAATTCTGCGAGGATAGCATTGGCAATCAAGTTTGTGGCGTGGCTATACCGCTCAAACACGGTGTATTTATCCTGCACTGTTCGCGCTGAATCCAAGACTGCCATCACAAAGTTACCGCATCCCGGACTTGGGAATTGATTGATCGTGCCTTCTGGTAAATCAGTTGGCGCAGAGGCATATGAGATCACGGTCAGCATGAGTTCGCGTACCCATCCGGCATCAGGGTAGTACACTTCAAATGTAGGTAAAAATGCCTGTAAACGTGGCGCACCAATCTGTAACGCCAATAAAGGATCAAGCGTGGCAAATAAGCGTTTAAGGATGTCCTGTGATGTTGTCCACTCACGTTGTTTAGCGGATGAACGCATCAATTGGAGGTCTTTTTTCTGTTCTTCAGTCATGTGGGGTGATGGTATTCCTATAGATCATTTATATGGAATGTTACCCGTTTCACCCCCTCTGACGCTTCGCGCCATCTCCCCCGCAGACAGGGGAGAAAAACATACTAGATAACGGGCTTAGAACTCCCTCCTTGCTAGCGGGGAGGGTTGGGGTGGGGTTTTGTTCCGAGATATTTTACAAGTCAATTGAATTATTAATTTTCTGATCACAATCTTAGCACGGATTCGATTGCCAACCAGACCAGTTTTTCATGGTTAGGTTGTTACCTAGACAGATGGCTAGTCCGTGTAGGGAGCATAAAGTCCCCCCAGATATCCGATGTGGTTTGTATATGGTTTGGTTAAGCTAGGTGTACATCAAGGGATATATAAATTAGGCGGTTAAGGAGGGAAACAAAATGGGGATGTCAGCAAAATGGTTAGATGATGATAAAAAAATTATCAATCTTGAAATTGAGGGGCGTTGGAATTGGTCAGAACTATACGACACTGTTGAACTCGTTATCGGCATGGCTAAGGATACCAAGCATCGCGTTTCGGTTATTGTCGAATTTGTGGATAAATGGTCTACGATATTGCCACAAAATGTATTCACGAATACATCAACAATATTACAGGCATTACCCGCTAATCAACGGATTGTGATTGTTAGTAAATTCTCTCGTATTAAAACAACTGTCGCCACACTGAAAAGAACCGTCAATATGACGACGATGACGAATATGGTTGTTGTAAACACTTGTCAGGAAGCCTATGATATTTTGGGCAGAGAGGTTAAATAATAGCCGTCACGCACATTTTACACATTTGACCACAATACCTCCCTGCAATTAAGCCATCTGTCAATTCAATTTAGAACGATTTAGCTTGCCGTAACTATTTGTCGTGTAGTAGGAGGCACAGAAGCACCTCCCTACAACTTTTATCGGTTTGCAATATTATTGATAAAATATTGGGTTATCGTCTGGTGAACCGTAGAATGGCGTGAGAAGCGGTAATTCGGCATCTGTTACATCTTGGATCGATTCATTGCGTTCTCGCACTAAATTCGGGAGACGTGGTAAGCCTTCGCAGTCCGCTATAATGAGATTGCTAAATGACCACGCAAAACCGGTTAGAAATGGCACGCGATACCATAAGCCGTTTTCTGTTGTCCCAACAATAGACACTTCTTGCATCTCTTGGAACACATCAACAACGGCATAATCAAGCGCGGCACCACTGCGTAAACGCAAACCTTCATTGCTACCTGTTGAGACTATCCCCATGCAATCAATGCCTCGGACAAGCAATTGTGCAGGGTGAAAGGGCGGATTGAGCATAACGGGATCAACGTCAAAATAGGTTAATATGCCAGACTCAGCGGGAAGGTTGAGAGCATCAGATTCATCTGCTTTTTCGACACGCAATTCCCCTTCAGCACTGATAGCTGCTTGTAATTGGCTGTCATCGACTGCCCAAACAGCAAATAATTCTGATGGTTGAACCACTGTTAATCCATCGGTGATTAGGTTAAATGTCTCTACTGCATTGTTATCTATAAATTGCCCGATAGCGATGCCATTTAATTCACCTGTGAGTGTGATAGATTGGTCTGATTGCGTTGAAAATTCACGTAATATAAATGTGCTTTCAGGTAATAGATAAAGCTGATTGTCATCAGAAAATGTGATAAAGACGCGCCCATTGTCATCGGTTCTGATTTGGTCATCAGTACCTAATGGGAAAACAGCCCCTTCACTTAAAGAGAATTCACGCGCTGTTCCGCCTCGTTGTACATAAACACCCTCAGCAATAATCGTTACCACTGCTGATAACTGCTGAGTTGGTTGATCTTGTGCTTGTGCTTGAATAGGTAACATCAGCAAGCAACTGATGATTATGAATAACGCTTTAAGCATATTGTTCCGTTTCGCTTGTGGTTGTCTCTGGCAAGGTAAAGTAGAATGTACTGCCTTTACCTTCAATACTGGTAAATCCCACTTCTCCGTCATGTGCTTCAATGACAGATTTGACCAAACTTAAGCCTAAGCCTGTCCCTTCTATATGCGCCGTCGCTGAGGATTCTGCACGATAGAATTCGGTAAACATCTGATCTTGTGCTTTTTGTGGGATGCCATAACCGGTATCTTCTACTTCAAATCGGATCATTTCATTGTCAGTCATCAATCGTACTGTAATGTTGCCTTCTTCTGGTGTGTATTTAATGGCATTACCGACAAGATTGGTGATTGCTTGTGATACCTGAGAAACATCAGCCAGCGTGTGGATGATATCTTCGGGTATATCTAACGTAAAGATTTGCCGTTTTTGGATCACATCCGGTTGATGGCTGGCGCAGACTTGTTGCACCAATTCATTGAGGTTGATGTCCTCTACTGTGATGTTACCGGAGCGCAATCGTTCATTATCGAGCGTGCTTTTAATGATTGTGTGCATCTCTTTAGCTGAACTGTCAATATAGCTCAGGAATTTTTGATTATGTGCGTCTAATTGTCCATCCATCTCAATTAATTCCGCAAAACCCATAATCCGTGAAAGTGGATTCTTGAGATCATGTGATGCCATGCGCAACATCTGTGTTTTAAGTTTACCAAGTTCGACCAATGCTGTGATATCGATAACCATCACAATCCATAAATTATAGTCGTCTAATGGTGTAATTTTAAGTTGAACGGCTTTTTCACCTAGTATCACTTCGTCAATTTCAAAAGCCTTGCCGGATTGTAACTTAGCGTAAAAGCGTTTAGCCAATAAATTTGTGTTTTCGGCATTCTCGGTCTCTTCGTCAGCTTTAGCTAATTTATTAATCATTTCAGGTAAGGATTCACCTTTTAGCTTTTTGACTGTGGAGTCTAATATCTCAGCTAAATCTATGTTGCATTGCTCGAGTTGTCCCGTTTCATCAATAATGGCGATTCCGGCGGGGGACTCTGCGAAGACGGCATCCACGAGTGCCTTCTGGCGTTGGATTTCATCATAAAGCAACATATTATCAATGTTGGGTGCTAATTGTTCTAAGAAGCTTTTCAGTAAGGCTTCAGCAGATGGTTTGAAGCTCCCCTGCAATGTCAGGAATCCTTGTTGTCGTTGTTGCCACATGATGGGGACGGTGGTTAGCGTGCCTTCACGTTTTATAGTATGAATTGTAGGGTAATGTGTCAGTTCCTCGTCATCATCGGTTGAAAGATTAATAAGCTCTGTGGACATTGTTTGTCCGACTCGCTCAAATTTATAGACCATATGGGATTGTTCACGTTGATGGATATGCAGTGTCGCTTTGATGTTCGGGATGATTTGCTCGACATCAGCGAGTATATAGTCTGCGGCTTGCTCTAAATTGAGATGTTGTAAGGCAATGCCATGCAAACTGCTCAGCAAAAATTCTTTTTGTTGTCGGTTGCGTTGCTCTAATGTGAAATCAATACCAATTGCGGTAATAACGGGCAAGACTAGGGCTAACCATGTATCGAATAAGCCAATCATGATGTAACTTTGGCTGAAAATGATAGATGTAATGATTAACCACAGTACCGAGAATATGATGGCTAAAACAATCTTAAAATACCATTTGGGCAAGGCGTAGGCAATGCTGGCAAAAAGGGACAATACAATAATGACCATCGTTTGTGGCAAGCCGTTTAGCTGTGTCACAAATGCGCTTTGAATGAGGCTTTCAATCGCATTCGCCTGAATCTCAACCCCTGCCATTAAGCTCCCGCTACCAAATGAGGGTACTTGAAATTGATCGAGTAATCCTGTTGTATTGATTAGCCCAATGAGTACAATTTTGTCGTCGAAAACGTCGGGATCAATATTACCATCCATCACATCTGAGAATGATACGATTGGGAATGTTTGATGCGTTTCTCTGGAAGGTGCCCCGAAATAATAAGGTTGCCATAAGCCATATTGGTCTGTTGGTATTCTGCGCTCATTCGTGACCAACACATCCCCATTTTCGGTGCTGATGACTTGTGCTGAGGCGATACTTGGAATGCGTAAGTAGGCTAGATAGGTTGCAACGCTAAATGAATACCGGATTTCACCATCAATTTGTATGAGTGATGGTTGCCGTCTGACAACGCCATCCAAATCAGGGAGGCTGTTGGCATACCCATGATAATCGGCTGATTCTGAAAGGGCTGGAACCAGTGATAATTCGCTAGCGTAGGGTAATTGTGGTAATTCACCTTGTTGGTTATCAGGAATGACGTTAATACCTGCATCTGCCAAAACAATACGAGTGCGGGTGTCATTTTGGCGGAGCCTGACCAGTGCATCAGCAAAGGCTTGGTCATCACCCTCGGATTCACTAAACAGCAAATCAAAGGACAGCACACGAATGTTTGTATCGACCAAAGCATCAATGAAGTCCACATAAACACTACGAGACCACTCATCAGGAGTCGTCCCGTAACGTGTTAGGCTTTCCTCATCAATTGCGATGATGACAATGTTTTCTGTGGTCGGTGAGGGTGCAAAATAAAGATCATTTAATTGTAAGCGCAGTCTGGTGAAAAATTCGCCTTGCCACTGTAAAACTAGTAAGGTCGCAATCACAAACCCTGCTAATAACGCATAGTGTAAGCGCCGTGATTCCCAGACTAATTTCAATCGTTTCATGACGCGATTATGTCCTATTATTGTATCTAGCCACCTAGCCATAACTTTTACTAGCGGAGGCGCAGAAGTACCTCCCTACAAAGCAACAAGTATTTGTATAGGGAGATTATTCTTGCCATCTGTTTTGCACCTATCCAGTAATGCTCATAGATAGTTGAACAGTTTCCGATTATTCGTCAGTATCAGGTTCCTCGGTTGATTCGGGGTCTGGTGTGTCCAGATTATCTACGTCTACAGAGTCGCCGAGATCATCATATAAGTTGATGTCTTCAACCTGTGAATCGGGGAAGGTGCGTAATCCCGCGCATCCACTGCTGATTGTTGCTGTTGAGGAGAGAACCCATGCGAAATTGCCACTAAATTCGATACGGTACCAATTGCCACCTTCATTCACACCGAAGAATTGTGTGATGTCTTCTGCGGCGATTGTGCCAATTCTTGCTTGCGCCACATCAGGACCGAGGCGCACATTTAAGCTGACATCATCGGGTGTGGTTACACTGACGGTACAGCCATCTAAGCCTGCGTCTAATTCCTCAAAACTTGATGCGCGTACCACATCGCTAAGGGGTTGACCCATTTCAGTCCGTACACCATATTCAGCAGGGACATTGGCTTCGCTTTCATCGGTAGTCGCGTCAACATCACCCTCTGTTACAAGCATGGCAGAGCGTCCGTTATCTTCAACACGAATAGCAAATTCAGTTCCGCGTGCTGATAGGGTCATACCGGGGGTGTCAATTTCATAGGCGGAGTCTGTGCCTAATGTTCTGCCGAGGCGGTGAACGGTTTGCCCGACTATGACTTCAACCGTGAGTTGAAAATCTTCGTCGTCGCCTTCAAATTCAATAATGCGATACTCGGATTCTGGCTCAATGGTCACGTCTGTGCCATCAGCGAAGAATGTGATTCGTGCTTCTCCGGTTTCGTCAGTGCGAATAATATCACCAACGCCGACAATCGCCTCAACGGATACAGGGATAGCATTAGCTGTATTGACCCGTTGTACTTCAACACCTGCTTCTAGCACTTCAAGTACGGCGGCAAATTCATTCTGAGCAGAAACCACAAACGTGGAAAGAGACAGAGCGACTATCATAATTAGAAATATCAGCTGTTTACGTGTTTGCAGTAAACTGTTCATCACTTTATTTGTCCTATATTATATCGTCTTCAATAATATTAAGATTATCATGCAATTAATGAAAATATGCCACAATTTTGTAGCAACTTTAGATACTTTAGCACAAAAATAGAGGATATATGTCAATTGCACATATATCCTCTATTTTTGTGTTATTAACCGTAATAAATCTTATCCATTACCGCCTTGTGGAGGTGGCGGTTCATCTGAGGGAGGACCGCCTTGCCCGCCACCGCCTGGAGGAGGACCACCTTGCCCGCCACCACCTGGGGGAGGACCACCTTGTCCGTCGCCACCTGGGGGAGGGCCACCTTGTCCACCGCCTGCGCCAATACCAAATGAGGCAGTTGAGGTGAAATTGTTCTCCGCAAAAACACCAACAAGGCAAGTTGGTAAATTAGGCGAATCGGTTGAGGCATGATAATGATAAATGCCATCAGGGTATTCAAGTGTTGGTCCGAAATGTCCCCCGCATTCATCAAGGTCAGTTGGGACGGTTCCGTCTTGGCTTAAGCTACCGTACATAGGGAACCCGTCATAAGCGTATCCAAATAATGCGCTGGGTTCTTGCAGGATATGACATTGAATATCAAGTTGTGCTTCTTCAAAGGCACTATCAATATCGGTTGATTGGAAATGCCAATGGAAAAATCCACCGGGATCGAAATGACCGCCACAATGGTCAAGCGCGGGTAAGTTGCCGGTATCTAATACGGATGGTGCATCGCCGAAAATTGTCACACCGTCTAAAGCAATACCAACAAAGGATACTGTCCCTAAATCGGTTGGTCTATTTGCCATGACAGGTGTCATTGGGATTAAAATTGTCAATTCAACGGTTTCATCTGGTGAGGCTTCGAGGCAAGCATTCCCGCTATTGGGATTACCGGAGGGTTGTGCTGGGTCTGCAATGTTGATTGTGCCGTCATCGTTGACGAAATTATAACCCATCGCATCAAGCAGTTCATAGAATGCGCCGTCTGCATAATATAAACCCGCTTCAGGGTCATCACCATCCCACACCCAAATACCACCATCATCGTCTACGGTTTCAGGGCAAAATGGTCCGGGTTCAAGGCTTTCGGGAATGGCAATCGTTTCAATTTGATAACAAGTGCTTTGCTCACCATTTTGTAAGGTACAAGTGACTTCGGTAATGGTTACTTCATCCGTGAATTGTGCGTTAAAGCCTTCATCTTCATCTGTTTGTGCCAACGCTACTATTTGTACCATGCCTAATGATAAGGTCATAATGACAAGGGCAAATAGACTCTTTTTTAGCATAAATGTGTGTCCTCTCGTGGCTTATATCAACTTAGAATCGCAGAGCAGTACAATCTCGGTCATTAATCGACCTAAAAATTACTATATGGTCGATATGTTCAGATGGTGTTTAGATTATCTTAGCATTATGTGGAGGAATGAATCGTTGTGATTGTGCGTGACTTGAAATTAAAAAACCCCTCACAGATGTGAAGGGCTTAGAATCGTTTTTGATAATGATGTTGATTTTACGATCCGGGAGGGGCATTACCACCTGGAGCGGTTGGTGGTACTTGGCTTTGTTCCCCCGGTAAGGGCTGAATTTGTTGGAAGCGCAGAATGGCTAAGTTGGCGTTACAGTCATTCGGGAATGTGACTTGAATGTCTTCTGATAATGGCGAACCAGCCGCAGATTCGATGCGTACAAAGTAGGTTTGCCCGTTGATGACATTGGTGAGCACAACTTCCCAACCACTATTCGCGCCATAGAATGAATTCGATGCAGTTAGTACGATGCGGTCAAGCCCGCCACCAAAGACATGAATTTGGTAGGTTCTGGTCGCTTCACTACCATCTTGATTGATGACACTACCGCCGATACCTTGCCATGCACAGCCTGCGCTATTGACGGTATTTGGTCCGAGGAAAATATCACCACTTAATTGGAAGAAGTAGGGTGATGTCGTCGGTGTAAGCGTTGGCGTTGGTGCGCTTGGTGTTGCGCTTGGTAATGGCGTTGGGCTGACTGATGGCGTTGGCGTGTTACTTGGTGTCAATGAAGGCCCTGGTGTATCGGTAATCGTAGACGTTGGTGCTTGTGTTTGTGTTTCAGTGAATGTCGCTGTTGGTGTCATCGTGTTAGATGGCGTAAATGTAATTGTCGGTCTCAATGTGCTAGTTGCGGTGTTTGTTGCGGTGAGCGTTGGCAACTGCACGACAGGCGGCAATGGAGGTAGTTCAACTGTATCAGGCTCTGATGCCGGACTGATGGCGGTAATCGTTACCACAACAGCAACTAAAGCGGTTAACACCAAAAATACGATTGTGATTATATTATAGATTTGTGCGTTGTTACGTCCCATTAGCACCCCCAACAGTGTGGATTGACCATCATTCTTTTGTCTGCCCCGATAAAGTGTTCTGGTTATCAGCGATTAGTTTTGACCCCACCCTAGCCCTCCCCGCTAGTATGGAGAGGGTATTAAACTTGAGGGAACTGATGCGTCAACACCAGAAGGGTATAAATTTTAGACTGGTTAACAATTAGATATTACATCTAATGTATAATTTACTTACTCACTATACATTGTAAGCAAATTTACACAAATGCGCGATTCTTAACAATGGTTTTATGGTCTCAATCTGCAAACCTTTGCGATTATGCGTTCCAATATCGCTCGATAGATGCGCTATTGAGTTGATTTTCTAGCCACAATTCAAAGGTGGATTGTACAATAGCAGCTTGTTCTTCTGCTACAAAATCGACTTCGCGTGTTTCTAGTAATTGCACAATGTGATAGCCCAATGCGGTTACAACGGGTCCGCCGATTTCGCCCGCAGAAAGCGTTAATGCGAATGCGCCTAATTCTGGCGTGGTGAGTTGTTCGGGTACAAACCAATCCAAATCGCCACCATTATCCCTTGTTGTTGCATCATTAGAGACTTCTGCGGCGACAGCTTCAAATGTTTCACCAGCTTCAAGGCGGGCTAAAGCGGTAACAGCTTCTGCTTCCGTACTTAGTAAAATATGACGGGCATGAACTTGCGTTACAACATTGCTTGCTTGTCCATCTTGCGCTACAGCAACGGATAACTCCGCTAGCAGGAGCGCATCACGGATTTCTTGGCGGTATTGCTCCTCAGTAAAGTTGTTTTGGGCAAGCCAAGTTGTCCATGCGTCACCTTCACCGATTTGTGCTTGGTCTTCTGCAAGAATTTGTGTGATCTCTGCTTCATCGATGGTGATGCCTAATGATTCTGCGCCTTGCCGGATAATCACGTCTTCAATCAATTGATCCAAAACCGTTGCGGCTAATGCTGTCAGGTCAGCGGCATCCATTTGTGTCTGCGCGATTTGGAATGCGCGTTCAAACTCAGGTAGTGTGATTTCGACTCCGTTTACCGTCGCGGCTAATGTGATACCTGTGTCGTTTTGTGGTAAATTTGGTTGATTTAATAATGTAGTCGTGTCAGTAGTTGCTGT
>WURV02162719.1:0-15408 GCA_011762755.2 Epimenia babai | reverse complement strand
TACTTGATATACGAAAGCTTGTGTTAATCCTTATACAGTTAGTCAACAAGGTGTTACCTTTGTATTTTCGTATTTAGTTTCATGGCATTTATTGACGTGGCCGCAGGAATTCTACCGTTGCCTACAGCCTTGAAGGATGACACAAACCTCGGACACGATCGTGCTGGAGAAGATCGAGGTATCAAACACCCACTCGGTACAGGCGACCAACGTCCCGTTATATCGCTGCATTAAACACCGATTCCAGCCCTCAGTAAGAGTGTTATTATCGTACACTACGGGAATGGTGGTGTTGATGGCGGCCGAGTGGTTCTCGTTCTGAATGCGGTACGTGTCTCCGTCCCATCCTGGTAACTTACATCTGCGCCAGGAGACGAATAGTATTACGTATAGTAGCCATGCTAACCATACAGACAATGAGAAAAGTATATAATTTCACTCTGTACCTGTGTTTTTTGCGCATGTCCGGGGACTCAAAATTCATAATATACGTAATTAACATTTCAACAAATATTTTTATGAATGTTTTGTGTAATTTTTTTGTCATTATTCTCCCATTTTTACTACTCGCATGGCGTTTATTATTTTTCTTCTAATTGTTTTTAAAATTGTTGTTTTCGTCGTTTTACGCGTCTCTGGGGGTGTTGGGTGTTATTGCGGTTTCCTTCGCGTTTTAGCGTTTTAATAGTAATCATGCTGCTTCTAGGATCAAAAGGTGTCCGTCGCCCCTTCAGTTAGATTAAAAATCTTTCCATATGTAATAAACTATTATTATTTGTACATGATACATAAATTATGACATTTTCCTGCGCTATGTACATTTACCTGTGATTCGGGATGTAGCCAGTGAAGACAGTACTGAGGTTGGTGATCCCAATGTGGATACTCAGCGCACAGATTAGAACATAAACATATTTCTGATACCGTCCGAAATCACCCACATGACGAAAGACGTC
The DNA here is from genome assembly GCA_011762755.2 of Epimenia babai. NCBI lineage: Eukaryota > Metazoa > Mollusca > Solenogastres > Cavibelonia > Epimeniidae > Epimenia > Epimenia babai. Next base: position 14,452 of record WURV02162719.1, on the reverse strand, counting down.
ATCGAGGTTCACCGTAGCCATTTTAGGCCGTTTATCTAACAAAGAACCTGTCGATAAGTTTGTTTATAAATAACAGATGCTATTCCAGAGTAGGATAAAACTCTATATACCTCTATTTTATACAGAAACGTTTTTTCCACTAAAAGGAAACAATTTTAAAATCGCGCTGAATTGTCGGACGAGTTCCAAACACACCATACATCGATAAAAATACTAGAATCGTTTATAATTATCTGCCATTACGTTTATATCAACCTACACGCAGGGAGAGCCATGTGGTTTGATTTGATGGGACGGACAATAACGGTTTTTAAACGCATTTATGTGTAACGGACGTAGCGCGTTTAATGTTGGCACAAGTACTACAGCGCTGTCAAAAGCCCCGCATTAGCTTACAACGATCAAGTAAATACATGTTTGCCAATTTTTACAGCGATTCATATTATTGGCCCAAATCCTTGACTTGATAAGAACATTTTTACAATACTGGTTATAAAATACAGCTGCTGTAAACTTCTTCAAACCATAGCAGCTATCTCGAACGCAGTGAAATTATTCTCATAAATGGCACCTACATCACAGTGTTATTTATCGTGTGTTGTATATACCAGTAACTTCAATGAGAAACTACTAACAATATATTAAAATGAATTTAACAATTACGGGAGCAAAGGTAGCGAATTTGACCATTAAAATTAGTAGTTATGTTATAAAGAGAAATGTAAATGTGTTGCACGGTGCATAGGCGCATATCGAAAACCAAAGTTACACCCGCCATCATTAGCACTACCAAAGTAAAAAACCCTCTGTTGTTCGGAAAACAGATGCGTAACAGTTGGGCATCTGGAGCTAGTTAAATAATTCTGTTTCAATCTGTTTTATTAATGATGTCGTTTGCAATCATTTCAAGTCGCTAGACATCAATTGCAATACCATCCGCTCAAACATGTGGACAATAAGAACAGAATTAACATTAATTACACACTGTAAACACCGAATACATTGAAACCTTTTCCCGTCCGTATTTGATACCTCTCCACTCACACTGCTTTCATCGGTTGTCGTAGAAATGGAAGCAGAAGGTAGAGTCGAGGTATCTCGTGAAGTAAGGAGGTCCTACTGCTAGAGCACAGGGTATACATGGCGATTCCCCGACATGTTGTGATAGCAATCAGGGAAAAGCAGCTCAGTTCCGACGAGTCGCTGGTGTTTATATAGTGAGCGGGGGAAACGCAGCGTGATTTCTAGAGGCGAGGTTATTGTCTAAGACACATCGATATTACTTATTATAACAACTTGAACTATTGTGACATCTACTATTTACTTTTAGATTTGTAGCATAAACAGCGGTTTTTGCGACAGGCACCAGTTTTACAATTGCACTTTTTGTAACCCTGTCCACCTAGTTTTAATCAGGAAATAACCGCTTCACAAAATGACACGTTATTTTCAAAGTCAATATCGTCCAAGGTAACGAAACATTGTTTACTGACATCGCCCTTTATTCCGAGTTTGTAGAGATCCTTCTCCTAATCATGACTTATTACTACTCCAAGAATTCCTTAGATCCCCCCGGCTCCGGTCGACACATGGTATTGGTATGGTAACACTGTCACCACGCTGTACAGGTATCATTACCCGTCGACTCTTTCTCAGCATACGTTCGCTTGTCTCTCTTGGTTGGTTGCAGCAAAACTTCGTTTTACTGGAAAGAAACAAATTTCATTTAATTTGTTTGACTTTTGTGACTCCACCAACAATATATTGTAGAGCTTGTATTAATACACAATAACTAATAGGCTATTAATGAAACCAACCGTGAGAGTGTCGGGTCACCAGTGGCTCATATAATTCCTTCATATATTCATGAACTGACCTTGAATGTTGAGAATGTGGTTGGTGAGAGCTGGTGGAGACGCAGCAAGTGGGGTGTCAGGAAAAAGCGCTTCATCACTCGCACACGCGACTGGAGGAGTCGGCGTATGTTTCGTCGGCCTGTCAGAAACGCACATTTCTGCCTTTGCAGCATCGACGGCAATGTCTAAAGCATCGTCAGTGTCTTTATGTGCAATAAGGCGCAATCGAACTGTTCTTGCATCTTGGTGTGATGTGACATTCTGTGGAATATGGGTACCACATCCGGGCGGGTCATTACCATCTGATGTAGGTGAACTGGGTGACGTCGCTAGGGGAGCACGTAGATCATCTTCACTGTGGAGCATTGCTCACATCATAGCATTGGACAGACCAATCTTTGGCTTGACACCAAACATCAATAATTTAATATCGCCATTAGCACTAGTTTAAGATCTGGCCAGATTTTCACAAATTCTTTGATGACTAGAGTTGAAAACTCAGCACCGTTATCTGATTGAAGGATAGCGGGTGATCCAAGCATCAAGAAGATGTCCCTCGAGTCAATCATTACCAGTATTTACTAAACTCCAAAATGATCTTCATGAAATAGCGGTTATCTTGAAGTTCCCTTTTCAGTAAATACCGGTATTCCCTGAACCATTTTAGTAAATACTGGTATTTCCTAAGCCATTCGGTAAATAGAAGTATTTACTCAAATGGTTTAGGGAATACCGGTATGGTATGACGGTTAATATTCATCATGTTATACAACTCAATAAAAACAACATATACGGTACTAAATCTGCGAACCTGCCACACGTTTTCTACCGGTATCTGTTTTTGTTGTAATATCAGTGGTGAAAGCTCTGGTGCCACCATTACATCAACATCAGCCATGAGTTCTGATGTCGGCGAGGTATAAGGACTTCTTCCCTCCGACGTGGCTGTGTTGATCTCTGAGTGGTTTTTATGAAGTGTATCTTTCTGCTATCTCGTCATCTCACTCTAAATAACCATGACAGACAGAGTGGAGTATGCGTTATGTACGGCGGGCTCGTCAACTTCAGTACTGTCTTCACTAACTGCACCCCTAATCACAGGTCAGCATACAAATTGTAACAAAATCATACACTGGATTAAAGCAAGACCTTGTAAATCATTAAAAAAGTTATTTCTCCAATAAGTGTTTTCTATTTTCGGTTTATCCACTGTGAATTAAAAAATTACAGATACAATAAATGACGGAAAAAATATGTATATATTGATTCCTTTGCCGAAAATGCAAATGTAATATTGTATGGGTAATTTTATAACTCGATCGGTAAAGGGAGACAACAGAGAAGACATTTCAATAATGGCGTTACATCCATGTCCCGCTACCTTATATTTATATTAACGACATCTTAAGTGATCTACAAGAGCAATCAGAGTATGGAAAACACTTTTTGCATACATATCTTAAGTGATCTACAAGAGCAATCAGAGTATAGACAACACTTTTTGCATACATATCGCCCCTGATAATACACTAGATTTGTTCGTTAGTATGTAGATATAATTTATTCCAATATGTAATTGAAAGCAATGGAGTGATTTGCATCAGAGATAGAGAGAAGTTCTATACGCATTAAAAATAATTACTTTTGAAATCCATTTTTATATATTCTCGCAGCATCTCGTCATATTTTCGTCGATTTAATGCCAAAATAATTTTATCTATTATCACATTCACAACAATGAAGTGATTTTGTCGGATAATTTCGTTAATTTAGGTTTAATTAATTAAATCTTATTATTACAAAGGGTGTCCCATAAGTTTCTGGCCTAACCATGAATGACTTATGGCATGTAAACCAAACTCATCCAGTGACAAGACCCATCTCTCAGATGATCAAAGGGAACTCAAAAGTCATTTAGTTGTGCATCTGGTATCGGATACAAGCTTTTCACCGAGTGTATCCTTGTTCAGATACACTCAGTGAAATTGTCGAATATGGATAAAACTGAATGTCGTGCGGTTATCAAATACCTACACCTTAAAGAAATTTCACCAAAGGAAATTCTTGATGATATGGTCAAAACATTAGGACAGGATGCCTCTTCCTACAGTACAGTGAGAAACTGGTGTGCTGAATTTGAAAGGTGTAGATGAACCACGCTCTGGTCGTCCAGCAGAGGCAAGTTCTGATGGAAACGTGAATGCTGTGATGCAGGACAGGCGGGTCGCCATCAGAGAGTTGGCTAATGTCCAGCTATTATAGCGAGCTTGGGATGTTATAAATATGTATCAGTTCTGAAAGTTCCCGATTATGGAAGCCAGACCCATATGTGCGATGACCCACGTATTACACTTCATTATTCAATATTTCGTCTTTCTTTGCGCCATTAAAATTACTTTTTCTGGAATTTTTTCCCCTTTACGATTCTTGGATTCACATGTCTCTATTGTGTGCATAATGCCTTGTATACAGCACCTCCACCACATGAAGGGCGTTAACCTCGCCAGAGCGACGGCCATCCAGCGGAACGTAGCTGAAGAATTGAATATATCTCAAAGTGTGATCTCCCTAGCATGGATACGATATCCAAATCCTGTCTCGGCAAGTAGAACTTTCAGTAGGCTAATGGCCATCCAAGGGTCACAACTGCCGCCCAGAACCGTTATTTCCCCATCAACTGCGCTCTGAAATCGCACTATCACCGTCAACAACACTCCAGTAAAACGTCCGTGACGTCACACACGTCACAAGGTCGGTGGAACCAAGGCTTATTTACTGATGAATCTCGGTGCTGTTTAAACATACAGAAGTGCACGAGTGTGGCGACGTCCGAGTGAACGACATTCTGATGCCACAGAATTCTTTGTATTCGCGCTGAACAGCTGCCAACAGATTAACTTTTAGATTAGTCTTATATTTTTATTAGTTTTTAATTAGTGTTGATTCATGAACTTAGTGTCATTGTGTCACTGTAGCGACAGTGCATGTGTCGGAGTATTTTTTTATGTATTTTAATTCTGTATTTTTAATGTAATTTCTGTGTTTTGATTAGAAATTTCAGTTTTTTATTTATATCTGTTACATGTGATCACTGATTATACAAGCTCAGCTCTCAGCTTTATTCTTGTTTCATGCATTGTTGGGATATGGTTATACTCTATTGTTGCGAGACACGATGTTTTTATTATTGCTAAAATCTACATTCTATTATTGCGTAGATTGACATTATCCCTGCGTATGACAATTGTCTATTATTAGGGCAGTTCAGGCAAGACATTGAGATCAACTCTATTTCGATGTATTGCATGATCTGGATATATTTCTCTATATATATCATGTGTCACTGGGGATATCCACGCATGCCATATCGGCGATCTCGAGGTGGCTGTTTTCAACAACGACAAATCCGAACGATCGTGCGACCGCGGAACCCACGATGGGTGTGCACACGCCATCTCCGGACCATTATAACGTTGTAGTTCCCCTTGATCAGTCTCTTCTCTTATCAAGCTTGAGAATTACTTCTTAATTGTCAGTCTGTACGCACACACGTTAGAATGGACATCTTAGTTAACGATGTTCTTGCGCATAAAACCAACCTGCTTTTACTGACTGGAACATGGCTTGATCAGTCTGGAAATTAATTTATTATACGAGAACCCCAACTTGTTGGTTCCAAACTGTCCCACGTCCCACGAACTGGTCGTGGTGGTGGCGTTGCTGTCATTTATCTGGAAGATTTACATATATCGCCGATATCCTCGCCTTCGTATCCCACATTTAAATTAATCGAAATAACAGTTAATAACCGTCTCCGCGTGGCTGTTATCTTTCGTCCAGAATCCCGTCACTCTCCCGCATTCCTTAGTGACTTTACTGATTACTTGGACGATGTTTGCATTCTTCCTGAAGAGCTCCTAATTTGTGGCGATTTCACATCCATAACGAAAATCAGTCCCTCGCTTATAATTGTCATTTCTTAGAAATCTCAGACCATCACAATCCGACGTAACATGTTAAGGAACCAACTTATGAGCTAGGGTGTCGCTTAGATCTTATAATCAGCGAGATAATACTGATCTCGTCTCGAATATTAATGTGGTCAATCTTTATATTTCGGATCATTTTCTTGTCAGTGCATGCTTGAATTTGGCCAACCCTACCTCTAAGAAGCGTAAAACTGTTCGCTATCGTAAATTTTCTAACATTGATATTCCTAGGTTTTCTGCGGACATGGAAGGGTCTAATCTTTATAAAGATCACAATGGATCTGACGATGTCGATCTCATTGCCAAACGTTACCATGACACTCTTTCTGCAATTGTTAATATACATGCGCTGATCACAACATGCATAATTAAAAATCGTCCTCATGCACATTGGTTTAGTTCTGAAGTGAAATATAGTCGAAGGAAATGTCGCCGTGCCGAATTAAACTGGCGTCTGTCTAAAACTCCAGAGTGCCAGTCTGTGTATATGGCAATGAGACGCGAGTACCAGGAATTGCTCCTTACAACTAAAATTGGTTATTCTTCGGAAAAGCTTGACATTTCGAAAGGAAATCGTTCGTCGCGGCGCCGTATAACTTAGGTGAAACTAGTGCTAGGTATAGAGACAAGGTCACCGACACTCTTGTGAGGCCACTAGCCAATGAAATAGCTCCTGACTTTTTCTGATGAACGATAAAGCACGTCGTCACTTGCTAATTAGTAAACGATTACCTCAGAAACGAGCCCATCGAACGAATAAGGTGGCCCGCCATATATTCTGACCTCGATCCTGTAGAAAATGGATGGAACATGCTCCAGACTACCATATTAGCCAGAAACAACTCGCCTGACACATTGTAACAGCTGTGAGAGGTCCTGGTAAGGGCCTGGGACTAGATTCCCCAAAAGGAACCCGGCACGTCATTGAGAACATGCGCGACGCTGTCAGGCGTATGACCGGTCCAGGAGGTCATATACCTTACTGATGAAAGCTTTGTGCCAATAAATAATGGGATAATCATACAGTTTTTTTTTTCAATTGCATTAGACTTTGAGTTAAAATAGGATGTCACCAGTGAATCCGAAGTTACGTCATGGATAATGTACACATCCATTATATAGTGAGTATTCCATATTTATCATTGTGATATGATATATTAGATGCAAATATTATTCATTTTATCAAATATATCGGTGACCGCGGATGAATTTTGAGTAGTATTGTTGATAAGTATATAATTCAACTAATTAAATAAGTTAAAAATTATCAATATTAGTTCCGTATATGGCGGTTGACCTTTGTGTAGTTTTAATAAATTCTTAATATTATAGACATGAATTCTCAGCGCTTCTACGTCTTGTCACACATCTTGTACAGTTTAAGATGTCACTGCTGTCTTCTAGTTTGATTTGTAAATACTTGAATGTAATTCAGTATTTTATTATCCCTTCAACTATTAAATAGTATTTCAAAATATGTTATGGTTCCTCTCGCTAAACATGGTAGTGGCCTACTTATAACATTCTGTAGAACGGACTGAGTGAGGTATTACATTGTACACTCTCTTATTGCGTAATCCTATTGTTGTCTAGTTGAATATTTGACCTAGATCCTTCCGTCAGTATAATAAAGCTCGAACATTATGGGTCTTTGTACTGGTGACTATGTCCTTTGAATATCTGATCTCTGACGATTATTAAGTTTCGGGTAGAGTATATTGCTAAGGAAAATATCTCCAAAGACACCTACCAACAGCGATATGTCCCAGCAATTGTTGTGCTGCGCGTTCGTCAGACAAGATAATTTAATGAATATTTCCGTGCCGCCCACAGTCTTAGTTGTCTCACAAACAAACACAATGTAGTGACACAATGTAGTGTTAGGGGTCTCGTGGCCAACACCAGATTACATCTGTAACATGCAGTGCCACATGAAGGCAAAGTTGAGACGAACCTTCAAATCAACGTAAAAGTCAAATGAAAATGAAAATTAACGGCAATCAACGCCAAAGTATAGGCTTTATAGTTGTGAACGAAGTGAAAGTCCACTCCAAAATGAGTGCCAATGTAAGGGTCAAGGTCATCGTCAAAGTGTGATCAAAAGAGGCGTCAATGTCAACGCCCACTATGCGCACATAAAACGTAACACTTTAACATTGTCTACAAGGCCCTAGTCTGGAAATTCTATTTTAAGACAAACTGTATTGTAACCACCAATTGGTGACTCGCAATTATGAATTTACACGAAAAGTTAAAATATATATCTTTTAACAATGCGATTTCACGTTTATAAGTTAATATGAACGCATTGCAATATGCACTATTTTATTAACTATAACGAAGTTATCTGACAAAATTACTCCAATGGCATAGTGGTAACTCTCCACATGACTGTCTGTATTTACTTATTACGAATATGTGACTAATAACTGCGATAATTTATCAAATCGGTTTTTAGAACGAATACCTTAACTACTTATCATTTATCATCACTCTACCTAGTAATATCATTATAAAATGCACCACACGTTCTTTTTATCTCTTCGGTGCGAATCACTCCATAGCCTTTTATTATATTTTTGAATAAATTATATCGATAGATCGCCTGATGAACGAAACTAGTACACCCTCACGCGGATTGTCGTTCGTGGTAAATAATAATTATGCAAAAACTGGTTTACACCGAGGTGCAGTGTACATTGCGTTTGTGCACCCACCAAGTACGAACGCATATTTAACTATTTAACATTACATTACCATAGAGGACAATCCGGTCGGTATAGAGTCACGATTCAATTCAAACGTATTCAATTATCCTTTCGTGTATACGAACTCATATAGAGCAAGGAAATACATAAAATTAAATACAGAAACACTAGAAAATTATATCGGTTTACCAATTTATACCTTTATTTGTCAACCTGTGCCAAAAAACTGATCTATATGAACAGACAGAATAATATATAAAATAAATATAATCGTAGACTATATATAACAATAAAGTCGGCGTTTGCCGAGATTTAGATAATTATAATGGTATAATATAATAGCATCAGATCCATGTTACATCTGCCGGATTGGCGCTGCAATACATGGCAATCCCACTCACATCATCTCAGAATTTAACAGATAGAAAATGAACTTAGAAGTTGCATAATTTTCAATGATAAACACGAAAAATAAACAAGGCTAATTGTAATATTTTCGATATCGCTTGGTATCGTATATCAGCTATACACATTAAGCGAGTCGCTTAAGATACCATTGATTAGTTGTTCTCAGGGCTGTACAAAGTTGGACATGTAACATCTTGCACCTGAGAAAGACTACATGCATACATAAATGGGTAAGGCTCGGACATATAGTGACCATGCGGTATTCCTCTTTGATCTGAGAATTACACAATGGACAAACTCTCTGTGGGGTCTCCAGGCGCGGTATGAAACTCCTGCGTTCTAGGTCGTGTAAGGAAACGCGTGATCTTGCTTGAGCTTTACTGTGAGATGGGACGGTCATAGATTTGAGAAATGGCTCACGGTGAACGTCGTCGATTAGTTGTTTGTAGCGTAGAGCCTATGTACACTCCTGAATCCGTTCGCCTGACTCCTGTCTCATAAATATCCGCAAGTCTACGGCGGAACTGGGTAGCAAAACCCGGCCCACGAACCCTTTGTGCCAAGGTTCTCACACATATCTTCACGCCTTTAGATTCGACCCAGCGGTCGATCCATCGTATATAGCCAATCATTACGTTACCACAGAATATGAAGCGAGAAAAAGAGGCGGATATCCACTTTTTAGAGCTTGTGGCCAAGAATTCACAAAGTTAAAATACAAACGCGCTATGGTCAACTACGTCCTCCAGAAAGCTAAAAACATTCCACTCAAGTACAAAGATAAAAAGAGAAACAGCAGAGTACCACTTGTTCCCACGTACACAGCTTAAACCACTCCACATAAAACACTCAATCATCAAACAACTACCTACTACTAACGAACTTCCCACGCAGAATACACTTACTGCCACTAAACCTTCAATAAGCCATGATCACGAACTTGGCAAGCACATCACTACACGCAGCACTATACATGGACCCAACAATGGGCAATATATGTCCCATATATTCTGGAATATATGCCCCAAAAACACTACACAAAAGGACAGACACCCCGTCCAAGACTCAACTGCCAGAAATCTGATATCCGCCACAACATCCCCGAGAAGCCTGTCGGGGACTATTTCAACGTCCTCGGACATTTCATCGCCAACCTTAGGGTCGCTGTCCTCAAAAAAGTTAAACTTTATCGTGAGCAGATTCTGATGAATCAATGAAGCATTGAGTGTCGAACTGCTTGATACACTAATAAAGGTCGATTGAAAAGTATAAATATTCAAACGCACTAAAGGCCAAACAATGTTATCAATCATTATATAGATGCATGTGGTAAAACGATTTAGAATATTCGAAGTCCATAATTATATTTCAACACACGCATGCCGAAAAGCGACAAAACTATTAGAACACCTGGACAAATAACAAAATTTCAAGTTTAGTTTTAAAATTTTTGAGTGCATCACAGTTCCGTATATTTGATGGCAGTGAGCTAAAAAGCATGGCAGAATTATAGGCAAAACTTCTGTCACCTAAGTCAAGCCTTCTCCTCGAAGGGACAAGCTGTAATGTGTAAGACTGTTTGGTACAGATTGTTTGAAAGTTAGAGCGGAGCTGTGCGTGTGTGTGTATTATTTGGATGTGAGGATTAGAAAATTAATGCGTATGTTAAGTGGTAGCGAATGGACGTAGGTTAGCGTAGGATTAAGTGCGGTAAATCAGACTCCTGTATTATAACAGTAGTCATCTGGCATAATCACAGGAGGAACTTTAGCATCTGTACCACCACACTCGAGTCTGATGTACCACATTGGACATAATGGGACAAGAGTGGACCTAACGGGATTTTAGTCATAAAAGCCAAATTCAACTATTAGACACAACGGAACGAGTTGAGTTGTTGAAATGATACCGGACCTGGCGAAATTGGACATAGTGGGAAGTTCTTACTTGTTCTTGGCAACTTATATCATGAGTATTACAGAAAGATATGACGCGATCATTGATGAGGGGTGTGAATGATTCCAGGGTGCAATTTAATGTGATATTCAGTTTATTGTCCAAATGCGTTGCGGACATCGTGACATGAATAGCATGAATTACTATATTCCATAATTACCATCGCCGCGATGTACTAAGCTGATTCAGCATTTCTCCACGATATGAATGTTTACCTGTGAGTCGGGATGTAGCCAGTTATAACGTTGCTCAAGTTGAGGAGCCCGCTGTGCAAGGAGAGTGCGCAAATTAGACCATACACATACTTCTGATAGCGTCCGAAATCATCCACATTACGAATGACGTCATCGAAGTTCACCGTCGTCATGTTATAGTAGAGTATCAAACGAACAAATCGGGCGTGCGATGGGAGGCGTTTCAGTAACAAGGTAGTTTTAAAGAAAGACAAGGACACCTATAATTCGCCACCTCTTCGTTTTATCATACAAAAGGCGTTTGTATCCTATAACTAAATACCGCTATTTGTGTGTAGGCTATATATGGACATACCTACGCACGCACCTATGCAACCTTTATAGACGGCAAGTGTCGGTAATTGAACTCTCGCTTTACTCTGGGTGTTTATAGTTGCCATTCACCTGACATACGATACTCCAACCACATGCATATCACCTGTGATGGATACCAAGCCTATATAAATTTTTGTAAACATTGGCTTTACTCCAACGTTTGGGGGCAAATCGAGTGTTTAGGATCATCACTTAAACGCAGACCGGAGAGCGGTTTCGAAGGAGCGACCTTTCGGTTACGAATCCAACGTTTCTACATCTCGACTATCCAGTTCCTGAATGTACGTACATATGGATATATCTGAATAAAATTATACATATATATGTGACTGTCTAAATATGTTTACGCAAATTAACATGCATTGAGTCATAAGTATGAATACATGCATGTACACTATGCGTTTCAAAATATAATTTGTTGGCACATATTTAAAAACGTTTATATTCATGTGAATAGAGTTAGGAGTAGCAGGGTTTCTAAATATTCTGATTATACATTTTTTAAAAGTAGATATCATATTCATGTCGATCTTAAAACAGTCAGCTTATAGGGTGTAAATACTGCCCAATACTATCAATGTGTCATGGTAAAGGAATAATAGAATTGAAATGTGCAAGCTGTTAATTTATCGAGCCAGAAATTAAACACCCCGACCTATTTAATCTACTCAAATCTTCTTCGGGATCGCCAATAGTAGATAATACACTAAAATATACGTATAATACATGATGAATACAAATGTCATTGATGTGTTTAATTCATTCTTTTGTTATCTCCAGGATAGACCCGTGCGATTGCAGCCTAATGAATCTTCCAAAAAAAGAATTAACCCGATTACAAAAATCACAAAATTCAGCCGCCAGGGTAATATACAACATTCCCAAACGCCTCCACATAACACATAAACTGAAAATGGTACATTCGTTACCGATTAAATTTAGAATAGAATTCAAATTTTTAATTTTAACTTTCAAATGTTTCAACAACCTTGCTTCGGTATATCTTAGTGGACTGATATGCACGAATAAACTAACAACGCGCACTATTAGACAATCATCAACCGTGACCATTGCCCAGCCTAGATACAGCAAAACAGTTTTGGGGGTCGCTCCTTCCAAGTTACAGCACGTCAGTTATTCAACAGTCTCCTTCCATCGATACGATCTATTTCAAGTTTCTTTCTGTCCAAGTCTTCTATCAAAACCTACCTTTTCCAAAAAGCACACAGCGATACCCCGTAGTTTTAAAAAGATTTTAGTCTAGTATACGATTTATAACGAGTTTTCTCTCAAGTACACTGTTAAAGCCTCCTTTCTCTGAAAAGCATTCGGTGATACCATTTAGTTCTCTATTGTCTTAGTATCTTTTGGCTATAATATCTTCTAGATAGAACATATTAATTGTAAGTTTCACTGCTTTGTGCCAATTATGATACTTTTATTACATACCATTATAGCTTCCATTTATTTTTCGTGTATACCATGTTGCATTTCCCTTGTTAAGTGTCGCTGATAACTAGTTAGTGGAAGAGTCACTATAAATACAATGACAAAAATCAGAGTTTATGCTTTGTTGACGAGTGACGAGTACATGTTTCAAGGCAATAGTTAGCCAAGCCCATACACGAGTACTAACATTTTACTGCACATTAGCTCAGTTTGTAAATTTGACTTGGACTGTTCACACTGAATTCAGTAGTGTTTTAGTGGTTGTTAGGTGTATATTTACCGGAGTGCCTCCGAGACAAAATCGTCGCTATTTGACGTTATAAGATCTGAATAGAGGGATAGGCATGATCGAGGCTGGCATGTCCCAGCGACATGCGGCCCAGGGTTTGGTGTGTCACAAAGTCTCATCTCTCCTTCTTGGAATCGCTATCAGGCTACTGGTACAACCAACAGACGAAATGGTACAGGAGGTCACAGAGTTACAACCCGTACACACTGTGAGACACCGCACGTCAACAGCTACAACCTTGCTGAGAAAGCTGAGAGATGCATCAGGCGTTCGTGTATCCACCCTAACCATCAGGAGTAGGCTCAATGAATCAGGATTGACAGCCGACCAGTTATACGCATCACACTCAGTCTACAGCACAGACAACATAGATATGACTGGTGTCGAGAACATGTCACCTGGACCCAAGCCTAGTACTGTACTATTCACAGATGAGTGAATGAGCGATATTCAGATGCTGCAGTTATTGAACATGACCGATATGGCGGCGGCTCTGTTATGGTCCGGAATGGCGTCACTACGACGTATAGTACACACTTCGATACCATTGAAAACAGCACGCTAACTGGTGTCAGATCCCACGATTAAATCCTCAACGTGTTTGTGAGGTTTGGCTGTTGATATTGGTCCCGACTGTTCTGGTGGATAATACCGTCCTGATCCGGCCATTATCATGAATAAGTACCGTAGGCATGGAGGAATCACCAGAATAGACAGGTCGGCTCGCTCACCTGATCTCAATCCGATTGAGGATGTATGGGACATGATGCAGACTGCCATCTCTGCTCGCATTGATCAACCGTGCACGCTGCAACGGCTCAGGGATGTGCTTTCGGAGTCGTGGGCCATCACCTAGTCGAAAGCATGCGCGGACGATGTCCAGCAGTAATTGACAGTAGAGGAGGTCACACTCGCCACTAATCCATGTTTTGGGAAGGAAAAACACAAACGTTTTCTTTTTTTCTGGAATTTTTAGAATGTTATATTTTTTCCGACATTTTGTGGAAAAACAACACGCCTGCTTTTCTGAATTTTTTTAAAATTTTGTTCTGAATACATACACATACTAATAAAAGGGTTATTACCACACCTTTATTGTAGAAAATTACCACAAATTAAGAATATATATATAAACCACTCAAAATTTGCTAAGGATCACTAAGTATATATAGTATATTTTTTAAAATGTACAATATGTGATGGATATGTTTGGCCCCACGGGTCCTTA
>WURV02162708.1:0-15409 GCA_011762755.2 Epimenia babai | reverse complement strand
AATGTATATAGGCGCCTTAGAGACATACTAGTTATTAGGGCGCCTCCAAAACAAATGTATTATTATTATTATTATTAAGCTTTCGGATACAAGTATACTTCATCAGGTGCAATAAGTAGGAGTTGTGACACACATGTTCTAGACATTATGTCTATGTAAATGGTTTTGAGAATATCAGGAATAAAATAATTTTAAAGTGTGTATCAATGGGCATTTCATCAGTACAATAAGATGAATAGCAGGGAAATTTTTGTTGCGTTTTGTATTCAAAAATTTAAAAGGTGTACTTGTACACTGTGTACATCGGTGCAATTTGAGCAAATACAATAGCGTGCGTTATTTATTATCTTTTATGTGTTTGCGAGCATGCGGACAAGGTCACTCGGTATTCTATATTGCATGTCATGTGCGGGCAAGTAACTAGTTGTTTGGTGACTGACTCAGCGAAAGTCAGTTCTGAGATATGTCACAAGCAATTTTGCACTGGACACTGATTACATGGGTTTATGATTCAGTGCTACACTGGAGACACCACTATATGATTCAGTGCTACATTGGAGACACCACGATATGATTCAGTGCTACATTGGAGACACCGCGATATGATTCGGTGCTACACTGGAGACACCGCGGTATAGTTCGGTGCTACACTGGAGACACCGCAATATGATTCGGTGCTACACTGGAGACACCGCGATATGATTCAGTGCTACATTGGAGACACCGCGATATGATTCAGTGCTACATTGGAGACACCACGATATGATTCAGTGCTACATTGGAGACACCGCGATATGATTCAGTGCTACATTGGAGACACCACCATATGATTCGGTGCTACACTGGAGACACCACGATATGATTCGGTGCTACATTGGAGACACCGCGATATGATTCAGTGCTACATTGGAGACACCGCGATATGATTCAGTGCTACATTGGAGACACGACCATATGATTCAGTGCTACATTGGAGACACCACCATATGATTCGGTGCTACACTGGAGACACCACGATATGATTCAGTGCTACATTGGAGACACCGCGATATGATTCAGTGCTACACTGGAGACACCACGATATGATTCAGTGCTACATTGGAGACACCGCGATATGATTCAGTGCTACATCGGAGACACCACAAAATGGTGATTATAGATTGTTCGTTATACTCGTTGGCGATGGGTCATCATTCCCCGCCGACTTCAAATTTCAGTCATCCTCTAAACGAGTGTTATCTTCGTAAATGGTATTCCGTAAATCGCATGACTAAATATTACCTGGATAGAACTGCACATAAAAAACATACCTTAGATCTGACCCGAATGCACGACCTCCAGATAACTGGTCTGGTGCTTTACCAACTGAGCTACAGGGGCAAGCGGCAAGCTTTCTCTTGTGCATATAGCTATTTAACACCATTTTTAAGAACTACTGATATTTAAAGTCCGTATATCATGCCAGCAATATACACGGCTATCTGTAACCAGCTTGATGGACTATAAATTGATTGGCTGATTTTTCAGGTTTTTTTCTATATAAAGAAACTCATTAATCAAGAAATTCATTGTATTCTCACAAGAAAAAACTCATTTTATTCTATCGGAGAATCTGAGAAATGGAGATGATATAAAATGTGTGAAGTTTAACATAGTGAAGATATAAAAGGGCACATTTTAAGTAGTCACTATGTAATATACAAGTCAGTATACATTGTTACATAAACTATGGGCTGGCGTAGTTAAATGTAAATATGTAAAAGTAGATTTGGTCGTACATAGAAAAGTTTATAAAGCATCATGTAAACTGTCTATTGTGAATATAATTTAGTATACTAGTAACAATTACAGTAATATTTCATTCTTTTAATATAGTACAACTGCGGGAAAGAATTCACATTAACGGGGATATTACAATAACGGGTATCTCGTTTATATTAGGGATATCTAATTAACACAAATATTTTAAGACATATTCTAAAAATGGTAGTTGGTTAGTTAGTAAGAAATAAGGTGATTACGAAGGCAATCATTGTAGTGAAATTGAGATACTTCGAGATACAAACTGGGTCTGAGGAGACTGGTGACCATTGTCCATCCATGCCACTGGCTCCAAATGGCCCCACCCCGCTAATTTTATGATAGCTGATGATTATTTACAATGAGATGTGCTAGCTCGAGCGGTAAGCTTCGTAGAAACCGTCAAGAGACCATCTGAAACACAGCCAAATCTGACACAAAAAGCGCTTACATTACCACACTGCAAGAGCTACCCAAAGTCCCACGGGCAAACAGAGTTAAGGCCCTTTTTGCCTGAAAAAAGGCTGCAGGTAATTTACTTGCTAGAGCGGTAAAGGATACATTCTTTTAGATTCAAGTCCAACTATATACTACCACCGAGCTATCTGCGCCCATATTCTAATGATAATAAAAATATTATAACACAAATACTCTTAAAACAAATATTTCAATAACAACATATATATTCTAATAACATATCTATTCTAACACTAATATTCTAATGACACAAATATAACACTCTAATAATACAAATTTTCCAAAAACAAATATAATCACACAGATAATCTAAATATACAAATATTCTAATAATTGTGAGTGAAATGATGTCCTTGGATAATTGAGGAATGGCATGGAAAGTAAGGTTATAATAAGCAGTAGTAACATCTTAAAGGTTATAATATACAGGAGTGGACTGTACAAGCCTAATTATTCACTAATGCTTGGGGAACATGTTTCAGTTTATTGCCATTTATGTAAATTCAATCAAAGGTTCAATTCTTGTAAAGTAAATTCACTTGAAAATGGTTCATATTTTTGCCCATGCAATTGGTATTGTTCCAGTAAGCAATATTGGTTTAATGCGGTGTTGTAGTTTCAGATCAGACATTGAGATGGATTTCTTGGGGTGAAAATCTCTCAGAGATTGCAGTATCAATTGTATACGCCACTCTAAATAAATCATCACAATTTTTGCCTCGGAGGCATCTATAACGACTAACAAGACTAGTAAACAGTAAACACCGAAACATCGTGTAGAGTTCATGATAAAACTACCGTATACTTAAAGTCCATCTAAGCTAAAGATTTAAGACAATTCTAAGTTAAAGTAACACTGTACAACTCAACATACGACAAATGAAAACAGTAAATGTCCATCTGCTAGCAACATCAACTTTTTTGACTAGTAATTGGTCGTAGTCATCAGATTTATATTCTTGTAAATTCTCCCTGCATCCGCATAGCAAGTTATTTTGCTTCAAAAATAACAAACGACTTTTTACAAATTAAAAAAATGCTTTGATAATAATGCATTCATGTTGGTAGTCTGGATGAAGTGTAACAGGGTTATTTATGTCAAATTATCGTAAAAAATGTGAAAGTCTTGAAGCGTAATGCAGTGAAAGAGGTTAATTCTTTTTCCAAGATTCTGTATACACCATTCGTAATTGTACACCTGTCTCTGTATGTGCGCGCATGTGTATGTAACGATGTATGTATAAATATATGAATAATGATTATGTACAGTGGGGTAAATGGATAGCAGAGGGTTAAACACATTAGAGATGAGGTCATTAGCATTCGAAATGCAGCAACACTAGAGGGACGATGCCCCAAACAACCACGCTGCGATATCTACCAAGTCTCAAAAATCTCACCCATAATGTACTGGGGGTAGAATGCAATCAATATATATTAAGAGTGTGATGTTACAATGCGAAATATGCACTTAAAAGTGATAGTGATGAGCATTAAATAAACTGGAAGAGACCAACCCAAGGACAATATCTGCAAATGGCAGACCTCTGCGATAAGCGGTTCTTGAAAAGATTTTTTAAGAAAATGTTAACATCGGACGGATGGACGGACGGACAAACTCCGATCAGAAAAGCGAACCGAGCATAAGCTCAGGTGAGCTAAAAATGTGACGGATTTTATATGATATTGTAAATGTGATAATTATAACATAACTTATAAGTATGAATCATGAGGATTAACCACATTTCTTTGGCTCGTACGATTATATGTTGCAATACTTATATAAAGCAGGAAAAATAATTCCGACGTCTTCAAGTAACCTCCAAGTGACAAATCTTTTTGCGAAAACTTATCGTGCTCGTACTAAGAACTCAAAGAATGGGAGTACCATCAATGCGAAAGACTTAAGTAAGGCAGGTGATAGAATCAAAGAGAACTTTAACAATTCATGCTGAGATGTGACATCATCTCTGGATCAAACAATGTCCATTCTTCATCGATACTCTGCATGGTTAGTGACAGCTCATCACTTTTGCAGTCTCCACTGTTGGCATCTGCTGAGATTCCAGAAACAACCAGTGGCGTTACCTCACAAACCGGTCGGGCAGTAATATCCAGCGTCGAATTATCACTGAGGTTTTGATAAGTGTGTATTCCCGATCGATTTTCCCCGATGTTTTCGTAATAATGCGTCAGGTCGATGCACCGAATTGGTAAACCCGATGTTGGGGAGCCTACAGCTAATGCTTGGTCTGTGTCTAGTTCTGTATCAGGCTGTTCCATATGAAGCAAGTGTAATGGACCACTTATGGTGGGTTTAGGTTTTACAATTTTTGAGACCGATTGGGAAAGCCGAGAACTCCTCCTTCGGCACCAAATGATCGTAACTATTGCTGCCAAGATAATAATCAGTAAAAAAATTATTGAGCACACAACAATAATGATCAGTGTTTCTGTGTGACCGAATTTGGAAGTATGTTGTGTAAAATGTGTTTCGCTTGTATTTTCGGTGTTATTAAACCACACAATGGTTGGAGTGGTTGTAAACATCGGTATAAAATCCACATTAGTACCAGCATCGTTTATATCAGGAGGCAGAAGAGATATCCGAAAAACGCCGCTTGCTGGTTGGACATTTAAAGCTGTTAGGATGTATGTGAAATTATCTGATTTCGTCGTATTAATGTACATGTTACTCAAGTAGTATACTTTGCCATAAATAACATCTTCATGGCTGAATTTGCTGACTTGGTGGAAACGTCGGTATTTGAAAAGATCACGTTTAATCAATGACGATCGAATGACATTGCCGAACCTTGGAGGAGAAGTGATAGTATAAACCGGGTTGTCTCCAGTGATTGCCGACAGTTCAGATGCGTCAAGTTCCAGAACCGTTATAGCTACTCTACTGCCAACCGGAACGCCTAATGGCACATGTTTAACCAATGGCGTAACATGAAACTCAAGAACATGCGATGGTGTAACAAAATCACCGATAAATGTATGAAAAACCAAATGATCTTTCCCCGATTTTAAGTTACTTTGACTATAAGTCACGCGATGTTCCTCCAAATCGGATTGTGTGAAAGAAGATACCATATTATCACCCACGTGTAACTTCCCAAATTTGGGATGTGTTGTAACGTTGTATCGCACATCACTGGGTCTACCATTCGTGACCATAGTGATAGAGTTAGCCAGCAACACGACGGACGTTTGACCTTGTACGAGTGTTATGGGACTGGTATTAATGACCGTAATGTTCAGTGATGTCACGTAAATGCTAAACTCCTTGTTAAGAGGTCCAAATACCCCATCAGTGACAGTAAACTGAAATTCGTCATCTTCAGTACCACCGTGATGTATGAAAACTAACCTACCATCGTTTATATCTGCCTGCGTAAATGACTCAACAGCTGTCGTTACGTCATCATAAAAAGCAATGTGACCGTTTTCCGGACCAGCAGTTATTGTGTAAATGATACCGTCTGGTGTTGTATCCATATCCCGAACTTGGAGGTTAATCTTGGACATGTTAGCTTCGAGTCCTTCTACAACAGTTAAACTGGGATTCTTTGTGATCAACACAAATGGTTCATCGTTTGTAGGTAAAATGGTAATATTAAACGATTTGCGGATATTTATGTAATGACTAGAACTGCTATCTCTGTAAATGACTAGATTAAAACTGAAGCTATCAAATACGGTATCGGAATCATCGTGCGAATATTTTAGAAGTCCCAAATTAATGTCCCTCTGTGTAAAAGTTCCACCTGATGATAAAATATGTTTGCGTAGTTTCAATACGCCCTGATCTGGTACTATCGTCAATTTATACACAACTCTTACGGAATGACTTAATTTGTGCAGCTGCACAATGTAAGATGTTATATCCAAATGCGTTTTCCTAACGGTGACTTCACGACCTTCCAGAACGAACATCGGCTGAATCTTGATAAACCGATCTTGCGTTTCTTGATTCATGTTGGTATATGATATATCGATCGTAAAAATTTGATTCACAACTGATTCTGCGTATAGGGTAGTAACTTCGAATGAGAAGTAATCTGCGCTAGACCAACTGGTCATGGCGCCAGTATGTTGATAGAGCATACGACCGGAATTTACGTCTGCCTGCGTGAATGAGTAAATCTCGTGCGATGATGCCCCGTTATCCTTGACAAGAATTCCGCGGGTCGGTGCTCTCTTTATGCGGAACACAATCGGTCGGGTTTGATTGGCGTCATTAGTCGATGCGGAAAGACTGTCACTGTCGATGATTTGACGGGTGTACGGGTAAACCTGAAGAGTTAAGCATCGATCGAGAGTGAGCAGCAATGGCTGAGCAACTACGTTGACTCTATGGAGACCACCGGAGTTGGAGCCATCCGTCACTTGAAAGGTAAAGAAGCCGTTCAATGCACCTGAAACATACCATATTGTCCACATTACATCAAGAAAAATAAAGGCCTTGCTTTATATTAGATATAGAGAGCGGACTTTACTTATTTCAGAAAAACTAATATATTAACAGGTCCTGAATGAAAATATTAATTTTATGAAAATCTTTTACACAACACAATTTCTAATAACTAAAAACATAAACAAGATACTTTTGGTGTGATTTTGATTTCTATACAATGAAAATATGAAATAAACGTTCATCACTAATGTAAAGCATAACTTTTATATACACACTGCATTTAACTTTCGATTTATTCATGGTATACCGAGTTCGATTTTGAACTGTATTACTTGTGTTTCTAGTTAATCATAATAACCATAAATTTGTCAAGTATCTTTGATAGCTATGTGTTAAAAGGCCACTAAAAATCAATAAAATTTCATTTCATTTATGTATGTGCTAAAGCAGCTTGAAAAATCTCATTTCAAAACATGCTACTGGGGAGTCAGCTCATAAAACACTCATATTTACTTTATCCACTGCAAATATCGCTGGCATAAGTCAATGAAAACAATCGAGACTAAAGCTACAATGGAGAAAAGGTTCGGCATTAATATGAATTCCTCGCCTTCTGGCTGATACACAAACTGTACACAAGCACTCGATAGACTATGGTATCCAGTTATGCATGGACTGTTTCATTAAAAATATTGAGTTACCATAATACCATAAATTGTGTCAATACCATATAAGCAAAGAGATCTTGGTTGCTGTGTGAGCCATATATAATACGAATTGTATACGAAAGCTTGTGCTAATCATAATCTTTGTTACTCAATAAGGTGTTACCGTCACTTTTCGTAACATCATGTAAGATCACTTACCATTATGAACAAATGCGACCTGGTTATTGTTGATGAGCTCTTGGGTGAACGACCTGATAGGTCGAAATGTGTTGGTGATTTGGGCCAAATGGCCGTTCGTTGGTGGAGAGACTTTGAAAAGAATGCCTTGTGGTCCTGTATCAGCATCCTTAACCCCTAGAGACGATCTTGTTATTAGGGATATGGAACCTTTCCACACCAGCAAAGCTCTGTTGATAACGACTATCGGCATCTCATCATTTACTGGCATAATAGCAACGTAGATGACTAGAGGTTTACTTATTTTATCGTCTGCTAAAGCTACGACAGTAAAGTTATCTTCCTTACTTTCAGAATCATCGTGAGCATAATATATAAACTGCTGCGATGTAAATGTAAACCATGATACAACTTGATTCGAATTAGAAGAATCTTCAATCAATCCATGTCCCGGATGTTTAGTTATGTTGAAGGTTGGATATCTTTGTAATTTTTTGTATTTACTGGCAATTTTAATATCGGGTATTCTTGTCCTTTGTCCTTCTTTGACAGTGATATTTGAAGCACTCAATTCAATGTATTTGGAAATGATCTCTATAAAAAAATCCATGTGCTGTAAACGAGAATATCCGGTGTCGACTGAAAATGTAAACTTATCCGAAAGTTTACCAGCTTTGTCGTTTATGTAAGTCACATGATGTAAATTAATGTCAGCTTGAGTAAATTTCAATGCTGAATGGGTGGCCATGCGACGCGTAGAATTTGTTTGTAAGAAGCCATACATTGGTGGTTTTGTAATGATGAATTCTATATTTTCGGGAATAGCAACTTTGTGAGTTACGTGTAGGTGACTGGAGTTGATAATGGCACTCTCACTTTCTTCTACAGTTAGAAGGTTATTGCGGACAATCTGTGGGAGATCCGCGTGCCCAACGGCGACGACCTTAACGGACACATTTATTCTAATACTGTATTGTAATACCGAAGCAGTCAGTGTGAAACTATCTTTCAAAGAAACAGAATCATCGTGTTGGTAGATAATAACGTTAGAAATGAGATCAGCATATGTGAAATTATATACAGTAACATTATTTTTCCGAATAATTCCGTAGGTTGGATTCGTCGTTATAGCAAATATTAACGAATTCTTTGGTATATCAATATTCGTTACAATGCTCAGGTTGTATGGTGTGATGCGAATTTCACTTCCTTTAGTGACAATGACACCAGTGTTTTTAGCTACGCGGAAATATGGATGAGATGCAATTACTTGAAATAAACCGTGAGTTTTGAATTTACCGTCAGTTACTTCAAAATCAAATTCTTCCCTGTTGTCTGCACCCACTAAATGCTGAAAGCTGACATTTCCATCACGTAAACTTTGTTGTTTGAATTTTTTTATTGTGTCACCTGTCACAGTATTTATTATTCGACCAATTGTCAATTTCTGCCACGTGTATTCCAAGTCGTCGGAATCGAAGTTTATATCAGCATCACCATATTTCAAATCATCAATGGAAATTATCCGCTGTTTGCCTGTGACAATATGAAACACTTTATCTATAATTCGCTTAGGTTTATTATCATTCAGCATTTTTATGTGTATTCCAAACAAGTGAATTGCCTGTGGGGTTTTTCCGCTGCTTCTCATTTCTGCTATTTTAAAAGTGAAACTGTCAATGGAATTTTCCGAATCATCATGTTTATAAATCAAAAGACCCGACTTAATGTCACTATTGGTGAATGACACGATGTTTTTTTCATGCGCACTACGTGGCCCTTGACCTTTGATGATCAAACTTCCGTGCTCGGGTGGATTTATTACATTAAAGTTGAAATCTTGTCGCCCAGATACCAATACAAACAAATTGTCCCTGGTGATAACCTTTGACTGCCCTTCAAAAACACCTCTCATTCCCCGATTAATAATGCGAATCAATCCAGAAACATGGCTATACACTATCTTCAGCTGGGCAACGACGGATTTTGCACCATCCGTGTCTATTCGTAAATCCACAGAATCAGTCACATTCGACGATGTCTGGTGATTAAGTCTATATAAAATTCGGCCTTTTTCCACATCGGCGAATGTAAATTGAGAACTCTTGCTTAATTCTATACCATTTTTATACAAATTTCCGTATTTTGATGGGTTAACAATAGTAATTAAAACTTGACCAGTCTCTCGCTCATTGGCATTTGTCTTAATACGTAAATTTGCCGTAGAAAGTTTTTCCTCCCGTTTATTAAACAGTTTCATGGGTATGACGGAAACTGTCACAGTCAAAGGAACACAAGTGATTCTGAATGAATAATTATCAGAAACGGTCTTCATAGCCGTGGCAGTGAACTGAAATATATCGGAGCAGTTATTTAAAGGTCCAGTCGTTTGTAAATATCGAATAAAACCATTGTTCACATCCTTCTGACTGAAGCTATGAACCTGTATCCACATTCTGGCGTGTCTTTTCTGTATTAGTCCATTGATAGGCACTTTAGTAACAGTATACGTCACATCGATATCTTGATCTTTAGTGTTTAATCGGATGCTTAAATTAAATCTAGACAGTGTGCTCCAGCTTCTATAGACCACAACTCCTGCATTCACGGACACAATCATCTTTAGTTCGACGGTAACAATCTTCACATCGGCGAAGCTACTATCGCTAAGACCATCCGTCGCTTTCAATCGAATGTACGACATGGGTGCCCCTCGGTGAATGAACCACACTAATCCCTCGTTAACTTGTTCCTGCGTAAATGTCCTAACTGGGCTACCTTGCTTATTTAGTATCTCAAAATATCCATTCTTGGTTGATGGATTGTATACGATGAAAGTTATATTACTGGCATCTGTATCCGCATCAAGTGCTCGGATCACCTTTCCCGTGATCTTTAATTTGGTTTCTCGCAACATGCGTATTGTTTTATCTTCTGTGAGAACAATTTTGGGGGCATCATTCTTTGGTTCGATCAGAACAAGTAGCGTCCTCGTTAACTCTATAGATAAGTCATTTTGTGAAAGATGGGTCACATTTGCTCGAACAACTACGGTGTCCGTAAGTGTTTCTGACCCATCGTGCATGTAAAAAACTTTTCCATATGCGATATCATTCATTGTAAATGTGCCATCTTTAGATTTTATACTAAATAGTCCATGTTCTGGTTTTTGAATAACAAACATAAAAACGGCTAAATCTTTTCGTTGTAAAAACCTTTGGTTAATATGAGTGAATGTCAGCATCGCCTGACCTCCTTCTGGAACTTTCAATGCATTAAAATACATCAATTCATCATATTTCGTTGTACTCCCTGTTTCACTTAACCCAGTTTTGCGACATCCCGCTGTATCATCATCTTTATTATGGCATAAGCAATGAGAATCATTTCTAAATAGTCCACTCTCGACACACGCTGATCCAAACTTGCACTGCATCCGAGTACATGCGTACTCCCAAACGCACTCGGATGACACCGCGTTGCTTTTCTCAAAGTGTCTAAAACTGTATATTCTAGAGTTAACATAGATATTCCGAATACAACCCAAGAAAGACTGATACGTGCCAAGATTACGATCCTTATAACCATACTTACTCTGATGGTCCAACCACAAATCAATTGTTATTCCACCAAAAAGAAAACTATATCTGTCCATAATCTCATTATTGCTAAGTGCCTTGTTCACTTTACGACCATCAATGGAAATTTCCATTAGTGACACAGTTAAATGCACCGCAAGCTTATGCCACCGACCGTCATTGACAACAACATCTGGCATCGCCGAAAAAGAACCATATGGGTTCATCATCAGCAGCTTTATACGACCATTGAACACTTCGGCGATCAAACAGTTTTTACTAGTTTGAGAATGCGCGTACATCACAAGAGCTTTAAGAGAGCGAGTTTTTAACTCAAACTCGATTGCCAAAATTTCACTTTGTAGATGCACACGAGGCAATGCAACAAACGAGGAATACCGCATAAAGCTCACTGCTTTGTTGCTGCGTATGTCAAATATTTTATCGCACAACCATTTCACAAAGTATATACGCGATGCTATTTTTGATGAGGTGGCTTCTTTGATTATATCCACATTATTGACAACGGCACTGCGTATGCAACCACGAAATCCTTTCATATATTTATAGAAATGCTCGAGAGATCTGTCCATTCCTCCGACGAAAATATGCTTCATCATCGCAAAATATCCGTTACTGACCACTAGTTTGGAATGAATTATATTTCTGTTGACTGTTAAAGCTAAGCCGGACTTATTCCAACGAACGTGAAGGTTGTGCCACTGTAAATCATTGAAACGCTTTCTTCCTTCGGTTTTAAGACTGAAAGGTTCGCGATTATCTCCATCAATGGTTACACTAATCTGCCCTGAAGCCATCATTACAGCTATGTAATTCACGCCACTGTTAGCCAAGAACAGTAATCCGTGAGAGTTTTGGGCTTTAAACTGTAGACGCAGATCCAGCTTACCGCCAACTGCGGTCAATTCAAGTGGAACGTGGAGGTAACTCTGTCCGTAGAATGAAGCTGAAAGCGAAATACATCTTTTACAAAGCACGAACTAATCAATAACAAAAAAGTAATGCTTAACTTATTCCAAAATATGTTCGAAAATATTTTTCAAGTTAACAACAGAACACAGATTTTATATTTCACAATATCAAAAATATTCAGAATTTTTAATGGTTGAAACGAGCAGTGGTCATAACAGCTCAAACCAGATAGGTAATATGTGTACAGATCGTTTTTGAAATATGTTGATACAATGCAAATGAGAATGATAGGTGTTGCCCACACTTCACTGCAGTAGTTTAGATATGGCAAGATTAAGGAGTCTTTACGAAAAAATTCCTGGCAGAATAAAGTACATACATACTCTAAGAAATTTTCAAATGAACATCTTTTATATGACTACTCCATGTTAGTTTACCGTCAATATACACACATAAGAATTTTGTACTTCCGATGCGATGTAAGGCTTTGCCATCAAAAAATTTTTCTATGTGTTCTTACAAAATTTGGAAGTAAAAATGATGTTATTTGTTTTTGATACATTTAATGATAGTTTATTTACTTAAAAGCATTTTGCAACGTTCACCAATTCATTGCACATTATTGAACTAGCTTTATGCAGATCTGTATCACTATCATTTATTAAAAAGTGTCACTTTATAATTAAATAATCTCATTGTAATTACTTATCAATTAACAATTTATGAAAAAATACTGGCGCAGTGGGCTAGTGCGTTCCGCCATGACACCAGTATTCTAACCCTATCGGTAATCCCCACCCGGATCGCACTAGTTCATTGCGCCATTATATCCTCTCTCAGTCTCTGCATAACTTAATTACCTATTTCGGTGGCTTGGCATAGGGAAAGAGAAATTACAAGGCAGGCACTGGCAACCCAATACATATTCGTTGTTAATATTGCCATTCGGCGAACCTTCTGAGTTTGAAAAAGAAAGCAAGTCTATCCCGTATCCGTTACTATCAAGTTATGAATATCGTCGGCATCGTTCGTGTAGTAAGTTACTTCGCCAAGCAGTCCATCCTTGCCAGCTCGGACGATGTTTTACACGCCTCGTGGCGAGCATGGTTATTTTATTGAAAAAGCTAAATTGTATTTTACATTTTCCTACGTTTTCTATACAAAATTATGCGTGAAATCTAAGGAATTTAGTAAAGAGCGACAACTCGACAACATCTATACACCCATAGATCGTATGATCGAACTGCCGTCTCCAGTCTATAGTACGCGCTTTTAAATGCTCGTCAATGGCAAATATATCTATGGCTTTTGTGATCGACATAAACTCCTCTTATTATTTTTTACCGTGCTTCATCTCGATCTCATTATCCTAGGGACAATACAAAATCAAAACCCCACAACTTTCAAATTACTGGTCTGGTGCTATCTATCATGATAATGCCTAAAGTACTGGCATGATGAGTGGTCCCGGTTCAATGCAAAATAACATTGTCTGTTTCCAGGCCATCAATGCTGGTCATTATGAGCTCTTTAATCCAGTTGGTGCTCTCAATTTGTGTTATGTAGTTGTCAGTGGTGCTATACCAAGAATCAATTAAGCTACATAGGCCGACATCCTCTAGCGGTTTTTAGGTATAAATTTGCAACCTGGAGACACACCAAGATTTAGAGTTTTACCATAATACCAGCGAGTACTGTTTAACAATATGTTGTAACCAGTAATTATGCAGTATACAGATTCAATGGCGAAACTTAATAAATCGTCAATGCGCAGGTGAGGAGTGGATTACCAAGATCTGTTGAGAAGTATGTGGCACAATTTATGCCTTCGGTGAAGCCTCGATATCATGAACTCTAAATGACTGGCCTGGTTTATAGCAACAAACCTATACAGGCCAATTTGCAACCAATTTAGTTTAGGAAACAAAATACTCAATGAGCCACAGACTAGGAAACAGTGCCCAACCGTTTACTATCCAACAGTATGGTGTGCAAGCTATGCTCTTTTTATTATTTCTAATTTTTTTAGTAATATATACAGTATATATTATATACATATATATTATATATGTAATGCATATAGTAGTTTATAAATTAAGCAATGTATTCATCTCTCGTGCATAAGACACAAAAGTTTCATGTTTTAATCAATTTAAGATTCGAGCTCAACAGAGACAGATCTTTCCTGCATGTTTCTTCGCGGTTATTTATTTATGAACTGCTACGCCAACCCAAAGTATAATGTAGTCGAACAAGGGCTTTAATCAAAATCTTTATTATGCGAAGATTGGAACATCATGAATAATGTAGACGCCCCATCCACGATCTCAAAAGATCTGGGTAATCCCTGGAGCTATGCATGATGTTGACGCATTGGTTTATAGACACGAAAAATAAATCCAGTGGACATGCCGGATATATTTATGTTATTCAGCAACTTTTAGACATATCTTATGTTGATACCATATATAATACATACAGATAGCATACAATAATTGTAGTCGATGCAGAATTGCTTAGCAATGGCGAAACGAATAGGCTACACACAAGAAAAAGAATTTAAGACAAAAGTACAGCAATGAACTTAAGAACAATACCTCAAACGTGGATGTAAAATATAGATGAAAACTAACGCTTTAAGATTTGATTAGAAAAAACAATACATATGTGACATATGCAACTGTCTATATAATTGCAAACAGACGTGTATGCTTATACATGTATACAAAGGATGGTTACAATTATTATAGATCAGTATATTGATAAGGATACAGTTACAATAACATGTCTATTTGCCTATCTATTTAAATATACTCTGTCAATAATAAACCTATGTGGAAGGAAATTTCTCGATGGTGCCTGAGGGGATAGATTTAGTTGTGAGCACAAATGGACTGGGGTGATAGATTGTGAAGATGAGGAGAAACTGAAAGATATCTTGCAATATATAGGTAAATATGACCATGAAAAGTAGAGACAAAGAAGGCTAGAAGTATGGTAATGACACGACATTTATCTATTTTAAGATAAACAAAATCCGTAGGAGAAAGTCGTTACACAATCAATTAAGCAATGAATTTTTAGTCCTACACTAACCAAATCACGGTTAAAACTATTACATATCTGGAAGCTATGGGAAAAAAGACTGGTGGTACACCTTATTATGTCTGCACGATTAGTGCCACGTATAAACGTACTTGTATCGAACAGCTCGTGTGTATAGTGCTAACAGTAACATTGTCTTTAGTAAAGAACAAGGGAAAGACTGTAGCACCATATGAGACTGACAAAAGTTTATTGAAACACGAGCTTTCGCAGACACAAGGAATGCTTCATCAGGTGAATGAGTGGGA
>WURV02162697.1:0-12615 GCA_011762755.2 Epimenia babai | reverse complement strand
TGTTCTTTGGCCAATAGTTACATCATTCACTTTTTGTTATTTGAGTAGGTTCTCCGTCTGTTGATTCTCACAATCAGAAGTCGTGTTATTTATTGATGAAAGTCTCTCGTCTGCTGCGACTCAATGGTTCACTTCACATGAAGGTGATTCCCCCGACAGTAAATAAGCCAGACTGTTTTGTTGGCAACATCGTAATAACTACGTTTTATGGACATTTTATGAAGGACACAAGATGCCCCAGTCTCTTTTTTTACTTAGCCACAAACTCAGTGAGATACAGATCGAATATCATGTAATTTACCATAGTTACTACATAAATACCACGATTCTTAAGAGGGTCAGAGTTCACCAGATTTTATCAGGTTATCAGTCATCCCACTACCCGGAGCCATGTTTCACGTACAGTACCACCCCATATATCCGAATGCGTTGGTCTGATTCATCTTATCGAGTTTAAATATTAGCTATTCAGCCTTTCTTGAATGACTTTAAACGAGCAAGTTTTTCACCGAGGTTTTTATTCACATTGACTGAGGGAACATGGCCTAAATAGTGGGCCATACCCCTATATAGCAAAACATATCTTGGCAAAGTGTAGTGATTTCATGCTTGCTTGTTTGAAATTAGTAATTGTGGGGGCCACCCACATCGCGGATCGAGACAAAATTATGTGTATATGGTAGATATCTAAAAGTGTTGTGTTCCACACTTTTATAAGTGATGATCATTTTATCTCGTTTATTTTTCGCAAACGTATCCTGTATTCATCTTGGACGAACACGGCGCGTCGTTCCAAGTGTTCTTTTGATTACGCAGTACCATGAGGCAGTGCTCCTTACCACCGCTGTTATTGGGTTCATCTGCAATGATTAATTTGTTAATACAGCGCAGTGTTAAACTCTGAATTTCGTTAGTCTGACACAATAGATGTTTAAAACTCTGTCTGAATATCATTAGTCTGACACAATAGATGTTTAAAACCCTGTCTGAATATCGTTAGTCTGACACAATAGATGTTTAAAACTCTGTCTGAATATCATTAGTCTGACACAATAGATGTTTAAAACTCTGTCTGAATATCGTTAGTCTGACACAATAGATGTTTAAAACTCTGTCTGAATATCGTTAGTCTGACACAATAGATGTTTAAAACCCTGTCTGAATATCGTTAGTCTGACACAATAGATGTTTAAAACCCTGTCTGAATATCGTTAGTCTGACGTTTAACTAAACTGTGACTGAATATTGTTTGTCTGACGTACTATAATATGATACTCAAAACTTGAGGATTACCCATATATAAATATATATCAATGGGATTGAGATCGGGTGAGCGAGCTGGCCAGTCTATTATTCTGTTGATTCCTTCATCCCTAAGGTACTCATTCACGATGATGGCACATTCAGGACGGGCATTACCATCCATCAGAACAAAGTCTGGACCAATATCAACAGCCAATGGTCTCACAAACACGTCGAGGATTTCATCGCGGTAACTGACGCCATTTCGCGTGCCATTTTCAATGGCATGGAGGTCTGTACGATGCGCGGTAGCGATGCCACCCTAGACCGTGACAGCCGCCGCCATATCGGTCATTGGTTCAATAACTCTGGCATCGGAATATCGCTCATTCTGCCTTCTCCACACCCGAACACGACCATCAGTGAAATGTAGACAGAACCTGCCCTCATCTGTGTGCTGTGTGGACTTTTCCACTGGGCTTGGGTCCAGGTGACATGTTCTCAACACCAATAATATCGATGTAGTCTGTGCTGTGGAGTGAGTGCGATGCGTATAGCTGGTCGGCCAGCCCTCAATCCTGATTCATAGAGCCTAGTCCTGATGGTTTGGTGGATACACGAACTCCTGATGCATTTCTCAGGTTTCCCTACAAGGTTTTAGCTGTGAATGTGCGGTGTCTTACATCGGAGGGGGTGATGTATCAGTCCTGTGCACGGGTTGTAACTCTGTGGCGTCCTGTACCATGTCGTCTGTTGGCTGCACCAGTAGCCCGATAGCGATTCTAAGTACGGGAGATGACACTTTCTGACACACCCATATCCTGAGCCATATGTCGCTTGGACATGCCAGTTTCGATCATGCCTATCCCTCTATCCAGATCTTTTACGTCAAATGGCGACGATTTTGTCTTGGAGGCACTACTTCTAATGTTAGAAATTCGATGTGAACAGTCTAAGTCAAATTTACAAACTGATTTAATGTTCAGTAAAATGTTGGTACTCGTGTATGGGCTTGGCTTACTATAACCTAGAGTGGTCAACGTGTGAAACTTGTACTCTTCACTCGTCAACAAGACCCAAGCCTTCCACCAAATTAATTAAATACATTTGTATTCATAATGTATTATACATATATTTTAGTGTATCATCTTAAATTATATGGGTGATCCTTAAGAATTTTTGAGTAGTATATAATAACAATTATACAAACGGATTCACGTATTCATCATATATTACTTACTTCCGGCCCAATTCGTATACACCGCTTGTGAGTCGTCAGCCCATCTCCACACACCCTCATCCTTCTCGTCCCTCGCTCCGGCGAAGAAATGTGATATACCAGTTACCAGCGAACTAACAAACGCATTCAGTTCTGCCGATTTAAGACTTGCCAATATCGCTCCATGGACCTCGCAGAAACCCTTGGCATCATTCGCTGAGCAGACCTTTCCGCACTTGTAAAATTTGTAACATAGAAATCCCCGCTTTACCCAGGTTGCCGGACAACCTGCATGTTGTTAAATAAGTCATTTCAAACAGTATCAGGAATATTTGTACATGTATGTAGGGTTTGAATCAGATGTAGAAAAATTCTTGGGGGAATGGACCTTCTTGAATGAAACTTACAAGAAATCGGATAATGTACTGTCAACTTCGGCGAGATATGACATCAGAAATTGTATCGAAATTGTATGTTAGCTTCATTTATTGATAATATATAATAATGTATAAATATAAGTCTATTTACTTTGTGATTTTATCGTTGATAGATTAATGTAGAAGCCTGATGTGACGATAGCATGTAAAATTAAATATACATTACTGTCCAGTGCATCTGTTTAAGACATCGGCTGCACATTGACATATGACACATCTATACCACAAATACATTGCTCATATATTCATTCAAAAAATAGTTAAAATGGCGCTTATAGTTAAAGGTGAGTTGATATTTTAAATTTTTCATAGCACTCTTAGGTATATTTGGTCACATACTGATACAAACTTACCTCGTCTGGAGCTTAAACTCTCCAGTCTCTCGACCACGTTATCCAGCTCCGTGTAGTTTTTTATGGCAAGACTGACGGCTCCTTCGATACGTGACTGACCTTTCTCTAGCCGCCCGAGCCTTTTATCGGCCGCTACGAGCCGACGATCCAGCGATGCTACGATAGCGGCAACGGCGTTAAAGCCGCGCGCAGTTTTCGACAAAGCTCTGTCAATTTTATCAGCTAGAGAAGAGCGAATATTCGTGACAGCCGTGGTGACCGACACCGGGCCAGCATTGATTGTGGCGACGAAAAAAACAAGGCATATAACGCGTAGAGACATTTCTTGATCTGTACTTTGATATAGACGTCGGGGAATTCTTTAGTCATGTAGCTCGTCCCAGAGCGTTGTTGTCTTTAATCATATCATTCGATGTCGCAGACGGCTCGTGTTGACTTGATATTTCTGATAAAATACCCCCTATCCACTATTTCAATACTTTATCTGACATTATATCTGATTTTGTATTATAACGTCGATTTATTCTCGCCTATTTACATGGATTTTATCTTAAAACGTAGATTAAATCACACCAGTTTATTTTTCAAGTGCCTCATGTATACTCATTCAGAAACTAACAGCGAGTTATTTACGCCTGTGTCTCCGATACGCACTATCAAGAACCGGATTCAAATGTCCTACTTATCAAGAGTTTGCTAAAAGATTAGAGGATTTAAACATTGCGCAAACTGATATGAATAGATACGCTTTTATGGCAAGATGAACCTTATTGCATGCCTGCCCAGACATCTTGGGTAACTTATAGCGTCGTTATATAGGGGCTTCTTGTTTTCTGTTGTGGCTATGTTTTGAGCACTGATGGCACTGTCTTATGGTGCTTACCTCTCCAATATCTCCTTATGCCACTGTACCTAACAGTTGTAGTTGTAGTCCAACTATTCCAGCTTGATGCCAACTAGATATATATGTGTGTAAAAAATAAAAAAGGCAACAATTTTACTCATTTATATTGATTAAGGTGTGTGAAATATTCTTGGTTTGTGCTATCACATGAAATGCAGGTATTCTAACCACTGCACCACTGATCCAGACCGCAAAACACTCAGGTCAGGCTAAATAAAACAATAAAAAAACAGAAAATAACCACATTTTTATAAAAGTCATCCATTACATTTCATTTATTCTGTAGTTACAAAAAGATGGATTTACTTTCGTACAAAGTCGTCTGCTAAATCTTGCTATTATCATTTAATAAGGTTTTACTTTTTTATTCACGTATTTTACAATATGGATAACATGGCAGATGGTATCGCGTGGTTTTCTTGGTGATAAATAACATAATAGCGAAATACTCCAAATTGTCATTAAAATGTATGTGTGTAGGTGTGTAACAATGGACTGGTATTAATGCGTCTAAACCATTATCGGACCTTTACAAATATAACCTATATGGTCAACACGACAAACAGATTAACCTCATTTCTTATTTGGTAGTGATGACGCCGTAGTAAAAACCACTGATGTGGGGGCTGAGAGTGGATTCAGTGGACCTTTGTCCTTTAATGGCATAAGTTCTAAACACCTTCATACAGCCTACATATGTGGCATGATCTAAATTTCCGATAGTTGAAAGTTATTTATGAGATTAGCGGAGACTATATAAACTATGTAGAGACCATTGAGAGAACATTCAGAGCATAGCGTGTCAAGACGAAAGGAGTCTTCACATAATCACACTGACCCCCCACACACCCCCTACCCGTCGCAATGGACAGGGGAGCTTCACCCGAAAAATGCCCCAATAAGGCTTTAAACCCATCTGCCCATGAAGGTGTAGGTTGCCCTAACAGTGTGGTGATGTAACGGCTTCTCTCCGACATTAACAATAAATAATATATCTTTCTGCCATAAACCCATAAGTTTTGCACTGCGTGACAAAATCTACATATTGTTGTGATATAACAGTGACATGTATAACCATGGCAACAACCTAAAATAGACAGTTGAATCGGTTTATAGCTCTTCACATCCATGCTGAATAATTTAAAACCTTTTTATTCTATAATTTCTGTAAAAGAAAAAGGGAATCTTTCAGTAACCCCTGAGTAGTGCTAGTAAATGTCAGTCATACAGACAACGGTGCATCATAAAACCCATACTTAGTTTTCTATCACCTACTTGACCTTCACCTACCCATTTCGTACCATGTTGCCACATTGATTAATGCCTCCACACATTGCTTCCACACTGCCCCATCGATTGCCTCTTCCCAAGTTTTCCATCCACCAGACAACGTCTTCCACGACCGTTCTTCTCCAAGTGCTCCTTGGTTTCCCACGATTCCGTTGTCCATCAGGACATCTAGACCAGATCGAGACGGCTGTCACACAACCGTCGTTGGTTTCTCTCTGATGAGTTTGGCCGTTATACCTCAACCTCCTCTCTTCACCGTTCATGCTCTCCATTCTCACTATCACCCACTACAATGCCAATTTTAGTCAGTATTCGTCCAATAAAATCTTGCTTATTTCGTGGTAGGTTCTAGAAAGCCCCGATCGGTTTTAAATTACAACCAAAAAATCATTGTGGTAGCCGTGTGAGTCAGTTCAAATACAAGTAAATTAAGTGGTAACACCTTTATGGCTCAGGTGATTATTCACCTGATGAAGAATGTTCTAACATTCGAAAGCTCGTGATCTATATCTCCGCAGTGAGCCATAAAGGTGTTACCACTTAATTTACTTGAACCAAAAAATCGGTTTTTATAAAAAAAAATATAAAATTTATGCTCAATATTTATTCCACCAGTCGGGTAGCGTGGTGGAATTTGAGTGGCATTTTGTTGTATTGATCTCAGTTGTTTGTCGCAATGACTCGATGGAATTTACGTTGAATATGCGACTGGCAATAGTCAAGGAACTAAGCTGTATGTTTGGTTGCTTGCATTTCATATGCTGAGAATGTGTCGTGCCTGTTGATTGTTTACCAATGTCACGCTGACTTAAATAAACGGCCAGCTAATATCACAAAACAGGAATACCTCGAAACTCGATTCAGGACTGAGGACAAAACCTATCTCCATCTATCCGGCTTTCACTACATTGACGCTTATCATACAGACATGTACAATCTATGTTTGTTTGTTTGGATTAGTGGCACCTATCTAGCATGCTAATCTGTGCCATCTACTCCCCTCAGGGAGTCT
Organism: Epimenia babai; assembly: GCA_011762755.2. Classification (NCBI taxonomy): domain Eukaryota; kingdom Metazoa; phylum Mollusca; class Solenogastres; order Cavibelonia; family Epimeniidae; genus Epimenia; species Epimenia babai. Next base: position 6,158 of record WURV02162697.1, on the reverse strand, counting down.
ACAAATAGAATATTTAATTAAGCTTTTCAATAATTTTAATTTTCATTTTGGCATTTTTTCCTCCATTAACAGTGGTATATGTGAAGCTATCTATTCATCATCAACCTACGATCTATGAACTGCTTTTGTACAATTTATAGGTACTACACAAGTATTTTATTATGTCTCTTTTTAGTGATTTTATTCCATACTCAAATCTCTCAATTATAAGTCAATTCAGCGATTTATTAGCAGATTTTATTTTTTAGTTCAATTGTTGACAATTACTGACAGGGTCGTAGTAATTTTGGCAGTATAATGATAAATATAAATAAAATTAATGTATGTTGGGTTACTCCCCTTAACCTGCAAATGCTGCTTCGTTTTGTTCTCATGGGTATAAGATGACAACAACATAATACCAATCATATGTCACCCGAAATATGCATTGTTATTACAAATTCCTTCACTGTTGCCCGTTTATTCAAGCCATTAACCCGTACCACACTGATATCTGAACATCAGATTACGATAGTAATTCAATTATGTGACAACAGAGTGCTGAGGGTTAATACATAGCAAGCATACAAAGCACCAGATTTGGGTGACTTATCTGGTCCATAACGTATATTTAGGTAAAAACAAAATATACAATTGTACGATTGATTTTAAAATGCAATACTGAATGTGAAACAACTATTTTTTTGTCTTCATATTCGGCCATGTTATGCAGTTAGTGTTATACTTTTCAAGCTGTTTAGCGAAAAACCTACGTCCTGTCACAATTAAAACAGAACTTTCGTGATAGTATATCGATAATAAAAATCTCTTTCACAGAACATTTATGTAAATAATATAATATACAGAATAAGCAATAATATACAGTCTAGCGCCGATACTCCGGTGATCGCTAGTCCGCATTGCCAGTAGACCGGATGATTCGTCAGAAATGGAATTTTCCTTACTCATTTGTGCCCATTTCTCTGGATATCCGTGATTCCGACTCGGGACGACCTGAATGGGCAGAAATGGTTGTTTATACAGTATCGCTCAGTCCAGTAGTCCGAACACCGGCCAATGTTTGCCAAACACTTATCAAGCTTCGCATCAAACCGCAGTACTGATGATGTTTTTTATGACCATGAGGACTCGCTGTTGTTATTTTAAGATCACACGGGTCAATCGGCAGAACCGCAGTGAGTGAATGACAGTTGAATTGTGATTATTATTACTCAAACGGATTTCTCTCCCTTCTGTGATTCGTGAAACCGGATATTCGTTAGTCCAGCCAAATTCCTCGGTGACGGTCCCATTCGGAGTAACGGCGCCAGACTGTATATTCATTAACGTATGTACAAGCGTTTATGTGTATGTGGACAAAAAGGTATTGAAATGTTTAACTTTCATTATTCTGTAATTATTTGGAATAATACAGCTACATGCTTTACACATATTACTGTAGTTATAGTTGCCATGCTGCCTCCATGCTCCATGATACAGTTTGGTGCACGAGTATACAACCCTTGTGTAAGATTAATTTTGTAAATGTCTTTTTGTTGATATTTTTCTTATTGTTATAAAATTACAAGGTAGAAAATATAATGGTTAAACTGAAATTTTGGCAATTGGAAATTTAGCGGGGATGGGGGGAAGGGAGGTATGAATACTTTTGTAACCCCCTGTATGATTTACATTTTTCGTCATAAAAATTGGAGCTGTATTCAAAAAATGTCATGTTTTGGTTTTCTCCCTGCTATAGTACTGGAAATATTTTTGCTATATGTATATCAAATTAAATCATGTAGCACAACATAGTTAAATATGATACAATTGAGTATAAGATTGATTGGTAACACAGTAATAGAACCACTGTACATAGAGCTAAAACATTCAATTGCCGTAGGTTTCACTCTTCGGTCTTTTTTGTGCTGAGATGATATGGAGCAGACGACATTGAGCGGGAACCGATACTGTCTCTAGCAGTTGCAGACAGGTTCCATGGCAACCATTTTCTCGGCGCATGTCAGCGGTAGCTGAACTACTTTCAGTAGAAAGTCGCACGCCCCTTTAAGCGCGGAAATGCACGCGCTGAACGGCAGGAGGAATATATATAACCACGCGATGAAGAACCCAACAGGCCATCCAATGAAAATCAAGATGAGGAACCATATAAACGCCCATATTAATCCTGGACACAAATTTCCACTTCCTGCACCCATTATTTACTTTTGCGATATTTTTTATTCTTCTTTCTTTCAAGTATTCTTTGTGTTCTACCGTACTCTCAGATTTACCCTCAGATGTTATCCTGTATTCTTTAGGTCTTTCTCATATCACGTGAAAAAGTTGAGTTTCTTTTTTTTTCGCGATGACCGTCGTGTTGTCGTGTTCGATGAAAGCTAACCTTTTTGACTTTTCTGCTGGGTGACTCGAATAATATCGTCATTCGTCAGATCTCTGTAAACATACACCGGGATACTTGGTATGAAAAATGCATGTCTGATGAAGTAAAACTATTGCTGTTAATCATAAATATACGGTATATATAATGCTAACTAAACATGCACACATGAAGTAAACTAGATACAGGAGACATAATCATATTCGTTGTTCTAGAATGGTGTCAACTTGCAACACTGTGCTGCCCTCAGAGGGCGATGTGTATCGCTCATCCTTCACCTCTATTAGAGATTGTTCTTTTCATTGCGAAAAATCTTTTCCGTTTATATTTCTGAGGTATTTTTTCCATATATAAATTACCTAATATAACTTTACATGATTTATCAATAATTAATTAAATTACATTATATCACAATATCATTAACTCACATAACAATTACAACAATTACGTAAACTGAATAAATATCTGGAATTTTGGAGTTATTTCATATTTCACTGCAAAATTGAATAAGTTGTACATTACTGCGAGCAGTTTACTGGTAATTCAGTAAGATAAACATTACTGTTCGCAGTATACTGGTAATTAAGTACGATAAACATTACTGTGAGCACTTTACTAGTAATTCACGATAAACATTACTGTCTGTAACTAAAAAAACTATAGGCCTAAAATTATGTAACTTAGTTAGATGATAAGTAGGGTCAATGTACGTACACGTGAGAATAGAATCATATCATAATGATTGAAGATTGTATACAAAATTAGGAGATAATGACATTTTCAGTAATCAAAATGTATATAAAAATGCTGATGAAATTGAATTGGTTTGATTATATTCAGATTTCGAGACAATGCAGATAAGACTACTACAATAGAATATTTTATGTGTATATATTATATATTTAGGTCATTACAGCTAGAGTAGCTTGTTATCAAATAATTTCTTTATTATTCATTAGTCACATGTAACGACGAGTCAATTTCATTGGTCGCTGCGTTTAGCTGAATGAGGGACATTTTAAATAATTATCACGCATCAGTGCACGTTTTCTCTAGATGATTCATGTTTTATTGAACATTTTATTTGTCGTGTGTATCCGGGGAGTGGGGCATGGGGTAATAGTTCCATACAAGCTGTAGATGGGTTACCCTATGATGATATTCTCAATAATTCACCCTACCCGTCCCCTCATCATCCATCATCTTAGACCTAAAGCTGACCCATATACGGCGACTTTGTAAAAAAAAACTACAGTCGAGGCGATATTTGTTTCCATGGTTATTCGAGGCTGACCCATATACGGCGACTTTGTAGAAAAACTAGTCGAGGCGATCTTTGTTTCCATGGTTATTCGAAGCTGACCCATATACGGCGACTTTGTAACAAACTACAGTCGAGGCGATCTTTGTTTCCATGGTTATTCGAGGCTGACCCATATACAGCGACTTTGTAGAAAAACTAGTCGAGGCGATCTTTGTTTCCATGGTTATTCGAGGCTGACCCATATACGGCGACTTTGTAGAAAAAATACAGTCGAGGCGATCTTTGTTCCATGGTTATTCGAGGCTGACCCATTTACGGCGACTTTGTAGTAAAACTACAGTCGAGGCGATCTTTGTTTCCATGGTTATTCGAGGCTGACCCATATACGGCGACTTTGTAACAAACTACAGTCGAGGCGATCTTTGCTTTCATGGTTATTCGAGGCTGACCCATATACGGCGACTTTGTAGAAAAACTACAGTCGAGGCGCGATCTTTGTAAATGGTCAATCGGGGCCAGACAGTGGGTGGACTCCAAGTCATTCGGGAGGCACTATTGTTAATCGATCGGCAGTCAGAACCAGCAGTGTGAATGGAAGTTCATCAACTGTCAGCAGGGTGTCGCTTGTCATTTCCAACAAAATGAAATAAATAAAATAAATACACGCCCATTCTTTATTATTCAGTCACGCTGTAACAACCACTAACTGTAGGAGGGTAAAATTATGAACAGTCAACGAATAATTAAGAAATGTTTTCATACTCTCTGTCGCATACCCACTATTATGAACTTGCAGACGATATTACTGCTTATTAAAAATCTTACGTTTCTCCTATCAATGAATACCAATTCAGTTTTAATATTTGTGTTATGTTGAATATCTTTTCTTAATGACCAATTTCACGTATATGCCAAGCGTCGCGTTTTTCTTAGAAGCTTAGGTTACGTGGTAAGTGTGCAGCGAACCGAATCTATATATGCAGTGGTTTTTTGCTCAAAAACGTACATTATACGAACTATGTAGTGCAGTTTTAACAGCTCACCTGTTGGGAATGGGTAATATACCTGTAGCCAGGCAATAAATTTATCGCATGTACCGAACAATGAACGATACGACTGGCTATGAAACGCTGCCGCGCGCTGTTTTGGCCGCGCCGTTTCCGTAGAGCTCAGTGTTCAGTGTATCGCCTACAGCTCCTTGTAGCAGTCAGTCGTTGTAGCTAGCGTTGTAGTTGTAGCCGTAGTAACGGAGGTCATGGGTTCACCACGAGTTACCTATTATACATCTGCATAGTGACTGCATACCTTTACTCTCTCATACCTTAACATTCCCTCTTACTTATAGTAATATGCGCCTATGATTGACACTGACACTGTAGCTTGCTACACCGGTTTTTCTTCTACCTGCATCTAGACTTGGCACGATACAATGGATATTTTTGCGATTTATCGTATATATAGATAATAATGCATATAAACTGTTATGTTTTACATCAATTGGAGACGCTTGAGTTGTCATATTGCCCGGATGTTGTCATTGTACCTGTCAAAAAATACGAGAAATCTCAAAATATCAGTCTAAAAGGTTTAATTTATATTATTAAACCTTTTATTCATTTTACCTTTTATGCATAACCCATAGTGTGCAGGTACAGATTTATTTGGGCCCATAATCGGCACTAGTGGTATAGTTGGCCCACTGACCAATAGACGCCAGTGGTGAGGTTGTTAGAAGTGCGGCCTTTCATATGAGAGGTTGCATGTTAGAATCCGTACAAACTGAGGATTTTTCCCGAAACTTCCACGACAGTAAACGATCGAGGTTTTTCATGCATGAATATCGAGGAAGAGTTATCTTAAGAGTGGGTTATTCGTATTATTATAGATATAAGAGGCAATAAAAAGGTTAAGTACCACATTTATAGACAGAAAGTATCAGCGAACAAAGGCCCTGACATGGGGTTTATAATGAAATGTGTTTATGGCAGCTATTCAGCGTATATACAATGCCTTTGACATTCACATATCACGCCACCAAGGATAATATCGAGCATCTACCCATTTTGGAAACGGGTTTACTCTAGCATTTGGGTATAAAAGACTTGCTGAGGATCACCGCAGAAAAGTCGACTGGTTGGAGGTATTCTAAGTGTTGTGTGATCAGTATTTACTACAATTAATAAAATAGTACTAAAACCCCTGCCTTTTCCCATGTTTCACATGCGGGCTAAAAACACAGTACAGTTCTAAAGAATGGTGCCGCTTATAATGATAATAATCCATTTGTTTTGGAGGTGCCCTAATAACTAGTATGTCTCTAAAGCGCAATGCCTATATACATTTCGTATAACTAATTGTATTGTATTACACAATAAAAAGTACGTATAAGTCAAATCATTGCTTCACACAACAGATAATAGTCTAAAATACTTTAGACTAGGGGAAGCAGTTAGTCGAGTGGTAGGAACACCAGACTCGTAACCGAAAGGTTGCGGGTTCGAAACTTCCCACCAG
>WURV02162686.1:0-15413 GCA_011762755.2 Epimenia babai | reverse complement strand
ACTTTACAAATTTATAGTTATTATGATTAACTAGAAACACATGGAATACGGTTCAAAATCGAACTTGGTATACCATGAATAAATCGAAAGTAAAAAAGGCATATACAGTAAGATCGCATATAGAGAAAATATAACTAAAATATTACAGCACAGATCGCATCCATGTCATGCAGTGTAAAATAAGATATATTTAATTTGATTGAAGCTTATTTATTATCCAGCCTTTAAAACGCAATCCATATGGTAAAAACTCTACCTAGCCCATGTGTTGGCGTAATAGTTGATATAATTCTACGCCTCTATATACATGTATTAAGGACACGTAAATCTGGAATGATATTTGATCCGAACAATTTAGTTCAATTTAATAATGAAATCCCCGCCCCACCAAAAAAAAACTATGTATTATAAAGCTGGATGCTTGTCAATAAGTTCAGGCACGGAAGAGAATCCAGCTGTACAATGTTTCACGTTCACCGATTAACTGTTCGTTATAATTCTACCCAATATCGTATTGAAACGTTAGTGTTGAACAGTCGTCAAATGTATCGACAAAATGAATCTAAAAAGGAGACCCGAAATACTTCGAAACAGTATCGCCGACCATCGCCAGGCAAAAGTCGACTTGTTCCCAGTATTTACCACCACCGTAACCCACCTTTGGAGACGGAACAACGGAGAACGTGTTCATAATGCGGTCAGGATACTCTTCTCTGATTTTGCTAATGAGGAGAGTACCAAGTCCCGACCCGGTTCCTCCCCCTAAGGAGTGGCTCAGCTGAAAGCCCTGAAGACAGTCGCAGTTCTCGGATTCCTTCCTCACGACGTCAAGCACCGTATCGACCAACTCAGCGCCTTCTGTATAGTGACCTACATAAAACAAACGGAAAATTACCGTGGGGGAATTACCGTGAGAGAAATCCGAGAATAACTCTTGTTATATTAATTAATGTCTTATAATAGGATACTAGAGAAAATTTCGAACTTACCGTGTCACGAATTCGAGAATAACTTTTGTTATATTAATGTCTTGTAATAGGATACTAGAGACAATTACGGACTAACCGTGTCATGACTTCGAGAATAACTTTTGTTATAATCATGTTATGTAATGCGATACTAGAGACAATTACAGACTCTGTACAATATATCGTCAAGAAATAGGTCAATAGAGGGCCATATCCCCCCCCCGTTTACCTTGGCCCTGGTTATACAATGTTTGATGTTTTATAAGATGTGATCTTCATAGAATGTTATGTTCATTGAATTTTATGTTTTATAAGATGTGATCTTCATAGAATGTTATGTTTAAAAGATGCGATGTTCATAAAATGTTATGTTTTATAAGATGTAATGTTCATAAAATGTTATGTTTTGTAAGATGTACTGTTCATAGAACGTTATGTTCTACATTCTACAAGATGTGATGTTCAGAGAATGTTATGTGTTATAAGATGATATGTTCATAGAATGTTATGTTTATATGACATTGTATTGTTAACATTATGATGCTTCTTAAGACGTGATGTTTCCTAGACTGCGAAGTCTCATGACATGTGATGTTAGTAAGATACAAATACACAATCAAAAAGTAAATAGACGTTAAAAAGCATCCCAAAACAATTCAGAAAGAATTTTGAAAGTTTACTAAATGATTAGCGAAAACTATCACGATAAATTCGACCAGTGTGTTAAGCTGATGCCAACAGAGATCACCCAGCGGGATGTATATACTGAACATCAATTAGACAATAGTTATTGTGGGTGAGGTGACAGTGAGATGTTCAGTGAGTTCACTTTGGAATGACGTCGGCGAAGCGCGAACGACACATTTCAGTACTTATAACTTGATCCCATTCATGTAGCTACTTCTGACTGAATTCTGCCTTCTACATGGACTAATACCGGTTTGACCTGTCATCTCAGCTCCCGCGGTGCTGTTGTCGATTGTTTCTGAGAATTATTAGAGACACTTTAAGCTACCTCATTTGCTCAAGTGACATAAAAATGAGTGGGAAAATATAAAATAACTAAAACTAAGATGCCCGGAAAAGGGTGACCCGTTTACGATATTTATTAAGACAATGAAAAAAGGATTTTCTGATATTTTGATTCTTTTAACTAATGAATTTAACAATATTCTGAGGAAACAGACTAGGTTCAACAAAAATAGTGAACCTCCCTTTGCTCAGAAATCGTTATCGCGAACAAATCTAAATAAAACCGGTGCATGGCAATGTCGCGAGATAATGTTCCACATATGGCTAAGCTGTGGGGCAAACAGCTTGAGAAAGTGTTTTTACATCGAACGGATGGAGGGACGGTAAGACGCCGTCAGATTTCAATAGCCTATTGATAATAAATGCATTCTAATAAACGCAGGGAAATAATGACGATTTTATTGTGATTGATGTTAAAATGTAATTTACTACGTACCTTTGGCCCAGTTATTTCCTGCTCCGCTCTGTCCAAACACGAAATTATCCGGTTTAAAAAGGGCACCGAACGGTCCGGATCGAACCGAATCCATGGTGCCGGGCTCCAGGTCAATGAGGGCAGCACGCGGTACATATTTACCCCCTAAAATTGAATCAGAAACACGGATAACAACATCGGAAGCCTACGAGATAATTAAAAGGAAATTGACAATGATATTCGCATTAAAATGGATATTATTGTTTCATAGAATCACATTAGAAACGTGTTGCTGCCCCACTGTTGCTATTAGTTATAGCAATTTGCTGATATAGTCGAACAGGCATGATATACGAAATATCACAATATGTAACATTTTACTTTAAGCAGTGTCAAAATCAAAGGTTTCCACCGATTTGATGTTGCGAGACCCCTACTAATAACACTAAATTAGTGAATCTTGGTCACATGGGCTAGGCCCAAGACGAAATCTGTAGTTTTCTTATCGTTCTCTAGTGACCTCAACAATAATTTATGGCAATAGCGAGAAAGTTGTGATAGATATTTCTTTTCCGCCACTTTTCGCGCTTTCAACCAATAGTCAAACGCGTATTTATCACGTAACAAACAACAATAATGCTCGCGTCTCTAGCAGACGACAATGTGATGGCTCCCAAACTCCGTGCGAAATGACTCTACGATCGCATGAGAGAAATTCCTGTCTACAAAATTTCCAAAATCGCTGTAAATTCCACAATATAACTAACTACAAGGAGGTACTGCAGATTAGGTCTAGGGTCTCAAGGTAAACGAAACACACTATGAAGGGTTAGATAAAATATTTGGCATGAGTTAAACAAAGAAACATAGAAGGTTACTTTAGGTCAATCGACGAAATCCCCCCAAAAAATTAATCTACGGTGATTTATCTTCATAGTTTACAAAGTGGGCCAGAATAAATGAGGCATCTGTTTGACAAGGCATATTTGTATTATTTATGAACAACTATTTTTTCATATTTCATACATCTTGTAACTATTTCTATACGCAACCTCGAAATTTCAACCATAAATATTAATAAATATGCCACTAAATCTTCTTAGCGAACGTCATAAAAATCAAGTGTTTGAAACATTGAAAATGACGTAATTTTGAGGAAAATTGGCTTGAAATTATCACTGTAGACTGATGTTACGGTATCTCATCGGCTTAATATACACGTGTACTATACTGTGATTAAAAGAACTATTTAAAAGGTTTCCTTTCTTGTCGAACACAGGCAGCTATTCGTGGTCGCCATTCGTTGATGACTTGATGAGTCACTGTCAGATGGTCTCCCAAACCTCGGTAATACTCGTGCATAGCTCATCGCTCATTCAGTCGGCGTTCAGGGGTGGGTGATGTCGCGTTTACGGTTAGCATTTTAATAGACTCTGTCATTTTATGTGTTAGTTGTGAGCAAACGGTGAACAGTTTTTCATCTGTGAACCAAATTCGCCTAACAGTCCGCTGGGGAAATCGATCTAACAACCTCTGGGAACGCTTAAGACGTTGGACTTTTGTTATTGTCAGTAAGCTTCTGTACTTAGCTTAAGCCCTTTGAAAGGTTTTAAGTTCAAATTAAACTGTATCATACGCCTTACTGTTGACCTGGATGTGCCAGTGTGCTTTCTCATGGGCTCTCATGTATCCCAGGATTGTTAGTTTGGTTAAGAACTAAGTCCTCTACAAAAGCGACGTTCTCCCGGAACCCAACTGTACGTCGTCTGCCCGAGCCTTCAGACGTTCCACCGAGTCGGTCTATGGTTTATTCGAAAATTCAGCGAGCATTCGTCTCGCTGACCATCCTTTTATTACACACCTACACGCGTTTACTACAGATAAATCTTTGATACTATAAGAAGCCATGGTACAAATAAATAAAAACTAAAATTTCCTCAGAAAATCTAGCGTAGTTAGGGAAAAAATGACGTCATGACTAATTGTGCAGGTTCTATGACGTCATCTTTGTGTGATTGAGTGACTTAAAGTTACTGTACACCTGTGAAAAATTTTGGGGAAAATATATTCGAACTAATAGTGGAGTTATGGCCTTGTAAACACGTGGCTCCATTTTTCTGGTCCTGCCTGTAGTTTGGCACAAGTCGGCTAAATAGCATGCAATAGAGCCGAGAGCCGTTTCAAGCTGGCCGGACTATCATCAAACTTCCCATCGGCCTATTCACAATTTATCAACAGATGATCTTTTGTTACAGGTGTCTTATTACATGGTTTACTTTTACCCGTCTCCTGGGCTGATGAATTTACTAACGATCACATTACAGGCTTAGTCCATTCGGAGTTTTTCCCAGTGTTAAAGGTGTCTGACACCTAAGTAAGTGACTATATTTTATCAAATAAATTTTATTTTATCTTTATCTATTTTAATTTCTTCACAGAGTCTGTGTTGTGAGATTCGCAAAAGGAAGAAACGTCATCGTTAAAACAATTAAAAGTAAGCGCCATGTGCATTGGGTTCTGGGGTAGCCACAACTTGCCGTTACCACCTCTGCATGTAGGCTGCCGCACCAGACGTTCTATGGCAACACGCGATTAAAAATAACTGCGCCCCGGTTAACTTCTAGCCTAACGTAAGGTACCAAGTACAAGATTTATATACCGCAAGTATCAGCCAGGAAAGGGTCTCAGATGCGGTTCACAATGAAATATTTTGGGAGCAGCTATTCAGCGCATATACAATACCCTCACCCCGCCAAGGATAATATCGAGCATCTACCCATTTTAGAGACGGGTTTACTCCAGCAATCGGGGATAAATGACGTGCTGAGGATCACCGCAGAAAAGTCGACTAGTGGGAAATTTCAAACCCGCGACCTTTCGGTTACGAGTCCGTTGTTCCTGCCACTCGACTAACCGCTTCCCCATGCAAAGGAAACGCAAAGGAAATTTTCTTCTGATCTAAATGCGACAGTTATTGCCTAATTTTGTTAATGGCCTATTGCTATTCAGCCCTGGTCGTACTTGAGGCCTCGTTATAATAGACGTCTATAACCCTGGTCGTACCTGAGGCCTCGTTATAATAGACGTCTATAACCCTGGTCGTACCTGAGGCCTCGTTATAATAGACGTTAATTCGTTCGAGTTGCGTGTCCGTGTCACCGTGATATGTGCCGGTGGGGTCGATACCGTGCTCGTCAGAAATCACCTCCCAGAACTGTATCGAAAGAAAGACTTTTATTAAACGTGTCGAACTTTTCATCACGAGAAATAAAGTATAAAAGATATCGCCTTTTGTATACTGATTACAAGCCTTCACATGACGGGATTGTGGCAATAATAAGCGGGGAAGGCCATGGTCTAGCAGACCATACGGAGCATCCAGCACGGGTCGTTTTCACAACGTACAAAACCGTCACCTATCGCACAGTTGGTCGACGATCTTCCCACGATGTTAATGGGGGTAGCCAATGTGGTTCTTTGAATAGCTGGAGAGAAATGCACAGAAAACCTATTCGTCCCATTTGCCCCTATTTGTCCTATTAGAGGATATACGTTTCTCTGTGCATTTCTCTTCAACTATCTTCCCAAACTCTGAATAGTTTTCACCGCGCTATTTGAAAGTAGCCTGCATAAAATGATTAATCGTACAGCGCAATAATGACGGTATAGCTTTGTTAAACATCGACAAGGTCATAGCCCTACGGCTATGATTACTACAGCCCATTACTCAATTGCCATATTCAAAATTGGCTTTTGATAGTCTCGTGCCATTTCTTGAATCGTTTCCACGTATCATACTAATGGGACAGTTTCAAATTTGAATTTCCGTTACTGTTAAATTGTGGGACTGCTTTTCAGACATCTTTTAACTGGGAGAATAAAAAAAAAATAGAATTGCGTTCACAAATATGCCTCTGCCAACGTCACCGTTATCGTGATAATATTCGAACGCATCGAAAATATCAATATTCATCAAGTTAATTAATTAGTCAAGCGTAACTTAACGCGAGGCTCATTTGGGGGCTCGTTGATATTTCACGGCGCGTTACTTTTCGAACGGTCCAATGTTAAACAATGCTAAAAACGTGGTGTGTGACCGCCGTTGAATGCGGGGGCCTATAATCAAGCACGATGTGGATGCACGAGATTTTGACACGCATAATTAACGTATCGTACGAGGTAGGTACTGTACTTAAAATGGTGGGGTAATATATAGGCAAATATTGATTTAGATAACATCTGCGCATATAGCATTCCAGCGAGGTGTGCTCATCAAATGCGCACGCGATTATATTTTGCAGCTCTGTAATCTCGCTGCGAACATTCATTGTTGAAATCAGACGATCGCGTCCGAACGATTTTGAGGCAAAAAAGTGGAACGACAAAATCGCGTCGAGAACCCGAAAGCTGAAACAACCAGACGCGTCACGAGTCGGCGTGGATAATTGTGGTCAATGGTGGAGATTGGAGGGCCATTACTTCTACCATTTATGAATCTAGTGAAATCACAATCGAATCCTTTCATAGGTTATTCGATATTAAATTGACTATAAGATCTACAAAATGACGCCGAAACTTTCTCTTCGACGTGCGACTCTGAAAGCCCAATGGACCCACACGATACGGTGGAACGAATCAAATCATAAAATTTACCGGTTGTTATTCAAATACAACACCGGATAAAAGAATATCCCGGTTATTTTCATATTTGTTTGGCTCCAACTTGGTATATTCCATTTCTGACATAGAGATGATAATAACGGTGCAAGACCATATAGTTGGCTTAGGTCATTGATAAGAGGCCAATCGTACGGAGGGTCGCAAGTTCGATTGGGCACAAACCGAAGATTTTTCTCGCGGCTTATATCCCTTCTATGTCGTCATCTTTGTGTAAATAAACATGGACCTATCATTGACTTAGCGGAGTGTGCGACATATGTAGTTCATATATAGACATTGGGAACCAGTGGCGTGGATGGAAAAAGGTCAATTGTTTGCCCAGACTCGGTGGGTTTTTCACACTAGGTGTTTTTCCCCCACCCTATTTAAGTGAGGCTAATCACATTGTCGTGTTAACTACATTTATAGGTTAGCATTGTAAAGGGCCCATGATGGCCTATCACAACGATTGCAGGTCTACAGGATTTGGAGACATATGGAATTCGTCTGTGAGATCGTGAGAAATTAGACCAGTATCACGATTTAACAAAAGCCAAGTGTTTGCCCGGACGTACCGTTTTCGTGACGGTGTTTCACCACTGTAATAAATCAGGGTCATCATTGGATTCAGTTGTTTTAACCGAACCATATTTAGGCTGCCTTAATAACAAGCTACTAATGACCTAAACAAATTGTAAAGCTAATCCTGTAGCTCCATATATAGCTTAGCACTTGCACGCAGCGAGAATACACGAGATCGCTAACCAAATTGTTCCCAGACCCATAGATCTTTGCACTGCCCGATAACCACGCACCGCGTGGAGAGAGGTGTATGCGAAAAATCTCACCAATATGTTTTACATTACTTATCTGTTACGCTAACATCCCATTAGAGACCAGTAACATTGATATGGCACGTACCGGGCCGGTATCTAGCATTCTAGATAACTATTATCATAATAGAACCGATTTAACGGTGCTACTGTACATACGGAGTGGTTCATAATTATCTAAATTTCGAAATGGAGCCATTTGCATAGAACATGTATGGTATTAGCTATGAGATATTGTGAGCAGGTTGGTATCAACGAAAGACAAGAAATGGTAGCGATTTAATGCAATAGTAATGCAACTTGATTAACATGCTGATCTTGTTAATATCATAGCTTTTATTTCATTAATTCTGCTATTCAAAAATCTCCGTTCGTGACACTTGTGTGTGACACGTCGGCCTGCTCCCTACGCCCGATAAAGTATTATTTATTTATTTATTTATTTATTTATTTATTCATTCATTTTTTTTATTCATTCATTCATTCATTTATTTATTTATTTGTTTATTTGTATATTTATTTATCTATAGGCTGACTACCGAGGTAATCGTTGTGTAGGCCTATTTCATTTAAGACCCCTCACAAAGCTAGCCAAGGTGGTTAACACGACAATTTGATTAGCCTCACTTGTATAAGGGGTGGGGAAAAGACACCTAATTCGAAAAACCCACCGAGTCTGGGCAGACAATTGACCTTTTATCCATTCACGCCACTGGTTCCAGACATACGAACTACATATGTCGCACACGTCGATAAGTCTATGGAAGGTCAATAGTTATTTACAATGAGATGACGACATAGCGGGGAGGTAAGCGACATAGAGATCGTATATAGAGCATCTGAAGCACAGCAAACGTCAGAAGGAAAAAGCCATAACAGAAGCACACTGCAAGGGCAACCCAGACCCCCATGGGAAGTAGGGTTTAAGACGCTTTCAGCCCGAAAAACGCCATAGTTAGTATACTGGTCAGAGCGGGAATTGAACCAGGGACCTATAGATTCAAAGCCAAACGCTCTTACCACTACGCCAGCTGCCCCCACACGATAAAGTATACTCGATACACGAGAGCTCGTTTCAACGACTCTATCCACATGATGTAATGTACCGGACGGTCACTAATGTACCCGGTGCCTCGTTCACGGTTCATGATTTCTGTGACTTTTATATAAGTAATGTTTATTCAACTTTAGAGTATACAATAACATCGATAGATTATCTCCAGCCAAAACGCTGCCAGAGAAATGCGGGTGTATCTAATTTAGGATGTATTCATATTTACCTTGATGTATATATATGCACGTATAACTGGTTTTTACATTAAGGAAGCTTATTATATTGTTAGTAATTATATCCAGAAACATACCTTGGCCCCGATTTGGTTACCGCATTGCCCGGCCTGTAAATGGACGATCTCACGCATTTTCTAGACGAAGTAAATTATAAACTTAGTTGAGAAACTCGGTGTTTTATGAGTAAGCGAACGCTAAATAACAAAATGGTCGAAATCGCGTACTGCTTATACATATGGATGAGTCACGATATGCAAATAGAGTGTTGCCATGGTTATCGCGATATATCGAGAGGCTCTCGCGGGGGGTTTTGCTGTATGTTGAAATCTACACTTTACCAAGTACATCGCTTCAAGCAGAGTTGAACATACGAAATGATGTGATTCGACTAACAGCAATGCATCGAGTTTCATCGGGCCCGTTCAATGTCTATAATTGTGACTGTCGTATATATAATGTATATATGGATACCGTGTCTTTTGGAGTCATATGTTATTGATTTAATAATGTAACACCTT
Organism: Epimenia babai; assembly: GCA_011762755.2. NCBI lineage: Eukaryota > Metazoa > Mollusca > Solenogastres > Cavibelonia > Epimeniidae > Epimenia > Epimenia babai. Next base: position 5,698 of record WURV02162686.1, on the reverse strand, counting down.
GTGTAACTCGTGCTAAGAAATGATTACCATAATACTTCATGAAAACTGCAAATATTTTACAGTATATATCACCGTAAATCTAAAGAGGGGTGTTATCTATAGGCTAAGACTTCCAGTCTTCCCGGCACCTCCTATCAGGATACTATTACAACCAGTTTATTTCTTCACCGTTCTCTTGTGTAAAGATTGTATATAAAACTATTGTATATAGAACTAATATTTACAAATCTGTCGTATATCATCTAGGCAATCCAAACGTATTGTATAGTGTGCTGAACGAATAAAGATAATAATGTTACATAATAGCGTTTGTTAATGATCTAAAAACGCGAGACATAGGGTAGTTTACAAACCCCCAACATATCCAGTATAATTCGTGGCGATTAAAGCGCCCACCAAGCACATTAACAGGATTTCACTAAGATAAAAGCACCACGAATCGTTGTAGTTGTTAACGGTGTGAATAAACGGCCTTGACCCTGACATTCCGGTGTAACATGGCGGTTCACTCACGAGCTCGTCCGCGCATTACCGGGTATTTTTAGATTTTTTAGGTGGCATTTCCCTTGCTAGTTACGCCATTTATGATGAGGTGGGCGGTTCCGGTGGCATTTCCCTCGCTAGTAACGCCATTTATGATGAGGTGGACGGTTTCGGTGGAATTTCCCTCGCTAGCAACGCCATTTATGATAAGGTAGACGGTTTCGGTGGCATTTCCCTCGCTAGTAACGCCATTTATGAAGAGGTGGACGGTTTCGGTGGCATTTCCCTCGCTAGTAACGCGATTTATCATGAGGTGGACGGTTTCGGTAGCATTTCCCTTGCTAGTAACGAAATTTATGATGAGGTGGACAGTTTCGGTGGCATTTCCCTCGCTAGTAACGCCATTTATGATGAGGTGGACGGTTTCGGTGGCATCTCCCTCGCTAGTAACGCCATTTATGATGAGGTGGACGCTTTCGGTGGCATTTCCCTCGCTAGTAAAGCCATTTATGATAAGGTAGACGGTTTCGGTGGCATTTCCCTCGCTAGTAACGCCATTTATGATGGGGTGGACGGTTTCGGTGGCATTTCCCTCTCGAGTAACGCCATTTATGAAGGGGTGGACGGTATAGATACCGCACTTTGCGAGTAACTCCGAATAAAAGTAGTTGATCTTGACTGACCTGTTGAAAGTGGCAACTCAATTGAGTGAATTTGCAAAGCGGATGGCGCCGTTCCTCAATGTCTCTCTTATGTTATCATCTGAATGTAAATAATAATCACCGATGGCAAATTCAGTAAAATGTGCGACTTGTCAAGCGGTGCATGTTGGAGGAGAAAACGCCCCTGCTCAAAGACTCAAAGAAACTCCCCATCGATACAATAGACAGCTCATACACCCTTTGCAAATAACGTCCAAAAACAAAACACATCCTAGGCCAGTCCAGTCTTGTAAAGGGCCAAATCTGGCTCATCGTTACATACATACATACGTATCAAGGGGTTCTTATTTAAAACTCGTGACGTAAATGAATGATGGTCAACTGTGCCCAGACACGCTGCCTATCACCACACTGATTTCTCTACCAATAAAATCAAGCTAACCTATTCAGCGACTGTGATAACAACAGTCCAGCCTAGCTTAGTAAAAGATCACTGACGACCCATACAACATGTTAATTCATAAGGGACCACGTGTGACTCAGAAAATGGGTTAAATCTTTCATAATCACTGTTGACCCAGATAGCGGGTTAATTTTAGTTTATTCGCACACGCTATCACTAGCTCATATTTTAAGGTCGCCAAGGTAAAAGGAAAAATTAACTCTTTGCTACAAAATCAATTTAGCTTTCAACATTATGGCAAGCTTAAAGTCAAATGGGTGGGTGGTCCTTAAAACGGATTCACCCTCGGCTAAATGACAAAAACAACGTATCACACGGTAGAAGGTTATTTGCCAATTAAAGGAGCTGAACGTTATCGTTATTATAGAGAATGTTAGGGCAGAAAAGTGGTGCTTTTGACAAGCAACAGATTACAAAGTCGTTGGTATTGATTGATATCACTCCGACATTCGCGGTGCTCGAAGTACGGTTTTGAGCTTGTTCGTTGAAGCGTCAGTAATACTGATAAATTTACGACTATCAACAATGGATATGGTATTACATGAATGACGCCAATCTGCAGGACATAAATTAGCTAATCAGTCCAGTAACTTTTAAGTAATTATTGAACGACCTATATGCGTGGAGTTATTTCCCTTGTAGCACCTTGTATCGTAGCAACGGTAAACAGAAGCTATAGCGTCTAGTAAATGTAGCTGTGTAATAAAATACACGAAACTTGTTCATTGTATTAGAGTGGAAGGAGTAATAAATCGCTAATTTCTCACTGGATTATACAATGGAATTTGGCAGAGGTTAGTATGATAGTAATTATTGGTAATTACTTTCTCGTCCGACGTTGAAAAGTTTGAACAATGACTATTTAATATAAATTAACCTATTTCACTTTCGTTTTTGAAATTGTAGAGAAAAATTCGTCTGAGAGGAAAAGTACTAATTGCAGTCAGTCTGCCTGCTTTGGAATCTGATGCCATGCAAAGTTCCTTCGTATTTCAATATTTCATATAGTTAATTCGGTAACATGTAAATTAATTTATAATTAGGATGACCTTTTAACTTTTAGTTTTAGTGAACACTGTAGCGTGCAGCAGTGGAATTGGAACATAAATGATTCATGTACTCTGAATAATGAGTTCTCCGCGCTCCCCAGTCGACAGTAAATACTATATACACACATCTACACACATACGCATATACACATACACATATAGACGTTTTTATTATTTATCATAACATTATATGGATTATGTGATCTTTTGATCAGCTCCCTATTCTCTATGTACCTTTCCTGTTTTGCTTCAAATATTCACATTTTATTTATTTATTTATTTATAGGCTGATTACCGAAGTAATCGTGTAGCCCAATTTCATTCATGGCCTTTACAAGGCTAGCCAATGTGGTTAACACGACAATTTGATTAGCCTCACTTATATAAATTGTGGGGGAAAAACATCTAATGTGAAAAACTCACTGAGTCTGGGCAGAGAATTGATGTTTTTCCATTCACGCCTTAGAGACGTTTACATACCAGCTACATATGTTGCACACGCCGCTAAGTCTATGAAAGGTCAATGGTTATTTACAATGAGATGATGACATAGCGGGGAGGTAGGCGACAGAAAGATCATATATAGAGCATCTGAAGCACAGCAAACGTCAGAGGGAAAAAGCTCCAACAGAACCACACTGCAAGGGCTAAGCAGAGCCCCATGGGCGATGAGGTTTAAGGCGCTTTCAGCCCGAAAAACGCCACAGTTAGTATACTGGTTAGAGCGGGATTTGAACCAGGGACCAGATTCAAAGTCAAACGCTCTAACCACTACGCCAACTGTTCCCAAATATTGACATAGAAATGAATCGGATTTTAAGATATAGTAGATAAATTAAATAAGTGCCTATAAATGAGTAAAATCAATCAAAGATTACCTCCCTTGTCTCAGGTGAATATTTCGATATGTTAATGTTAATTTTAAGAGCTATGTTGCTACTTAACCCTTAGCACTCTGTTGTCACAGACTTGTATTGCTTCAGTAATGTATAGTTGCAGTGTGGCAAGGGTTAAGCAACGCTGGAACACCCAGCAGCAATGTTTATTGAATTAAACGCACCTAATGAACTCATCATGTTTATTTATTTATACATACCTAACGAACCAGCCATCGTGTTTACCCCTACACAATGCAATCAATAACAACCGTATTTACTGATCCCAATTGACTGGCCTTCATTCGCGGATCTTTATCAACTGATCAACATTGACATATCAGTGTGATAAGAATTTGATTAGTATATACAGGGTGATAAGAATGTGATGACTATGTACAGTGTGATGACGAGGGTGAGATGACTCTACAGTGGGATAATGAGAGAGTGATGAATATATACAGTGTGATGATAAGAGTGTGATAACTATATACAGTATGATAATGAGAGTGTGATAACTGTGTACAGTGTGATGACAATAGTGTGATAAATTTGTACAGTGTGATGATGAAGGTGTGATGACTATATATAGTGTGATGATGACAGAGTGATAACTATGTATAGTGGTTGGCCAAGAAACACCACAGATTATATACAGACTAGACGTAGATTCAGGATATTTCAGATTCAATGATCAAGCGTATCTCTCATTTCTCTATATTCCAAGTGGTTGATAGAAGTTGGTTTTTACTATAAAAATCATTCTTTTATCATCTCATTGAGAACTACGGTTTAACGGTCTTTACTTTGTGATTGTTTCAGAAACATGACTTAATCCACCATTAGTTTGTGGTTGTTTCACAAACATGACTTAATCCACCATTAGGTCGTGGTTGTTTCAGAAACATGACTTAACTCACCATTAGTTCGTGGTTGTTTCAGAAACATGACTTAACTCACCATTAGTTTGTGGTTGTTTCACAAACATGACTCAACTCACCATTAGTTCGTGGTTGTTTCACAAACATGATTTAACTCACCATTAGTTTGTGATTGTTTCAGAAACATGACTTAACTCACCATTAGTTTGTGGTTGTTTCAGAAACATGACTTAACTCACCATTAGTTTGTGGATGTTTCACAAACATGACTTAACTCACCATTAGTTTGTGGATGTTTCACAAACATGACTTAACTCACCATTAGTTCATGCTTGTTTCAGAAACATGACTTAACTCACCATTAGTTTGTGGTTGTTTCAGAAACATGATTTAACTCACCAACATCCATTATGGGCACTGGTGCATCTAAAGACAGTGACGAAATTGTCTACCAGAACGAGGTTTCCATGTTACGTAACTCCTCAGCGGAGCAGCAAAAACTACGGACTACCTCACAAGGGGAGATAAACGGCGCAGGTGAAGATGGGAGACAATCCGGCATGAGCAAGACATACAGCCAAATGTCTCAACCATCAGTTGCCGTCAAAGATGGCATTTCTCATGCAAGAGCCACACTAATGAATCGGTTTATAGGTACGTTTATAGACTTTTTCGGTACGCGTTTATTACTCCAACACCAAAGTTCTACATAGGTTTGCTGAGCTCAGTATAAAATGGTGTAAAATCTTTATTCTTTGCAATTTCGGTGACAAAATGTCCGTCTGCTTGATTCCGATACAAATGCTGTCTACTACGTTGGCTATAACTGGAGAGGAATGCACAGACGAAAACCTATACTTCAGAAGGGACTGTGTGCATCTCTCCCCAGTTATTCGGAGGAGAGAACCTTGATACCTCCCCCTAATTAACATCACATAAACAATAGTAAGAGATATTGAACACATGAAATATTTGTAATATCATCCTGTGTATTTAGCTACGCAGATGACCTATCAGTAGATGACCTATCAGTAGATGACCTATCAGTAGATGACCTGTCAGTAGATGACCTATCAGTAGATGACCTATCAGTAGATGACCTGTCAGTAGATGACCTGTCAGTAGATGACCTATCAGTAGATGACCTATCAGTAGATGACCTGTCAGTAGATGACCTATCAGAAGATGACCTGTCAGTAGATGACCTGTCAGTAGATGACCTATCAGTAGATGACCTGTCAGTAGATGACCTGTCAGTAGATGACCTATCAGTAGATGACCTATC
>WURV02162675.1:0-15414 GCA_011762755.2 Epimenia babai | reverse complement strand
GGTGTGAAAGCCCGGCGAGTAAAAGCCGTATGAAATCCAGCCCCATTGTTCACCGTACGGCTTTTACTCGCCGGCGAACAAAAGCCGTATAATCCTCGTAAAGGTCTCAACACAGTAATCATTATGTTGACAATTTGCATTCCTTCACTAGACTGGATACCCTGCTGTTCGGGAAAATGCCCAGGTATACAAATGACTTTAAAAAAAAGGTTGCATTATCGGCATGATGTTGGAGGCCAGTGTTTCCATTAAAAAGAATACTTGTATAAAAAAACCTTGTGTTCGTCCATACCTTGGTTTGTCAATCAGTTATTACCTTTACTTTCCATATTTCATATGTCTAACAAGGTAATGCTCTTGACAAGAATGCAAAACTAGCCTTTCACGGTAAAGCACATGCATTTTGAAGCGGGAAATTATTGAAAAAATCTCAATACCCATCTGCCTGATATCATTTGAAGTTTTTGGCTCAATGGCAGAGAACAAAGAGTTAAATCAATGAAATCTTAATGAATATATTTTATCAAATTTCTGCTTGTGTCACAATTTTTGCTGGAACTGTCGCTATTACTGCACCGTGATTCATAGCTACTGTTGACATAGCAACAGTTTTCAGAGGATAAAAATACAGCTAAACTTGATACAAAAATATGATAAGACAATTATACAATATTTAAAGTGCACAATATTTATGCAAACATTAGTAATATGAACATAGATTGTAGTTATATAATTGTATGATATCTAAAAATTTAGTTTTATCTCTCGTCTGACCCAATAAATTATCATCAGGCCACCGTTATAAATGACTGTTCAAGTGTCCCTTAATGGGCACAGAGGATGAGTGTAGGGGCAGAGTTTACGCGATATCTACTTAATGTCAGCTTTGGTTGGATGATATACTATAGTCAACAATTCTTCAAAACTGACTGACTGTTAAAAAAATTGCCTACAAGCTTACATAAACAGTTTATGAAAACCTTTTTGACATCAACACTTGTCAATAACCTCCACTAATAGAAGACAAAGCAGAAATACCACAATATGATAATATAATCAGCACACAGCTGTATTTTATATTACTAAAAATGGCCTCCCTACATGGGATAACTGCAGATAATTTCTCTATGAATTAAAATACCTATAAGTTTCGGATTCAAGTATTTGACATTATTAGTTAACATTAAATAAAATTTTAGGTCATTTTACATATTCCATTGCTATTGATTATCTTTACATTATTTACCGTGTTCTCAGTAGCTCATGTAGTTTTCTTTAACATCCATGGCAAGACTGGGAATACATGAAATTACTATTCAAGTTATCAGACATATACATGTGGGGTGCTGTATTCACAATATCGTATAACACTCGGGTGAGTTAGTCCATAACTCCACGTTTACTTTTAACATAATCCAAATTATAATACGCACTCATTTGTTATGACAAATTCACAGCTTCTCTATAACAGGTTGTAAAGAAATGCCACTATGTCCCACAACTGGTAGAGAGCGATACTACGTAGTTATTATGATGGTGTAGACGATCAGTATCGCTGAAATCACGAAGCAATGATGGTCAACTGTCTGTCCACACTTGGTGCTTTGAACTACGGTGGTTTACCCACCATAATAAATGTGGCTAACTATTTTTAGTGACATCGTAAAAACCAGTTAAGGCTTACTGTATTCAGTGACATCATAAAACCAGTCCCACTTTGTATTAACCTGAACATGAGGTACTAATCCCAACATATTTGTACTCTTATATGCACATGGAAGTAACGCTGTAGTTCAACTTTGGCACTCATGGGTTTTGTTCATTTGTTCTCATATTAAGTCTTAAAATAGGAGACATTTTTATTTGGCGGATTTGTTCCATTTCTGCAGTTTTGCTACTCGACATCAGTCATTAGGTTGCTTTATGCTCTGTGTCATGTGGAAACATCATTTCTATTAGTGTTATTTACAAGCACATGGAGTATAGACCACAAGTATCGACCGTTACAGCCTTGTAGATGTGGTTGACAATTAGTGAATGATTACAGTAGATATCCTGTTTAGGTATAATACTGTACCCTAGATGTTTACATGTTAACATGTTCAGTAATTCTACTGAAAAGCTTACTGGTAGAGTCACTCATGTCTATATATTCATTCATGACTTCTCCTATGAAGAAAAAAATGCAAGGGTAAGGAATGAATTTTATTCCATTAGCTTGGTCAAGCATATTATTACCTATATGTAGCTCTTTGACGAATAAGTTCAATTACACCCTATGGCATGACCGTTGCAATTTTCCAATATAGCCATTCGTACTGAACAACATTCGTCCTACTCCGAGTTTAACATCTGAACCAATTTGCTATCCCACACTCTTTTTTTTCAATTACCGTACCACTATTTGTCATGTAAATTTGACAAACAAGTATAACGGTATTTGTAATTTTCAGCTGTGAGGGAAGATCGTATGCGAGGAGGCCGCAACAAATTTGGTCCAATGTACAAACGCGACCGAGCCCTGAAACAGCAAGCCCTGCGTCAACATCAACACCTCATCGCATCGTGTCACATGCAGGATATCACTATGGCAACAGATGACGTCAAGCCTGACCGCCGTCTGCTTTTGGCAGAGTCCAACTACAGTTGTTCCAGTGCAACACATATACCGAAAGAAAATTCTAGTAATCATTATGATGGGTACACGATTACTAATTCGTTGAAAGACATCTATGTTGGTCACAGTTCAATGACCAAAGAAGCATATCCTAGATCGCTGAGAAATCCTGTTTCTAAACTCCCTCCATATCCCACACATTCCATGACTTTTAGCAATGAATATTATTCAACCAGCTCGGTTGGTGCGAATCAAGAGATTGACGTGAATCGTAACATTTGCGAAAACAAAGATAAAAACGTTGCAGATTTTACTAGACCTCACGAAATTGGGTGCGCGGTGGATATTAATAGAAATGTTACTCTTGATAGAAACAAAAACATTCGTGATGATCTTGTAACTGGTGCGACTAATCTGGGTGGTCGAGATTTTGATGTGCGTGCTAGTACGCATCACAGATCCAGGGTGGATGTCGGAGAATCTAGGTCGGTCGAATATAATTTGCAGGACAAAGTGCATGCGAGTTATGAAACAAATTGCTCGTATATTCCAAAACTCATTCAGCAACTCCAGGTCAGTCATTTCTGTTTCATTTTGTATTTTTATCATGATGGTTGAATCATTTTTATATATAAATGGCTTATCGCAGTTTAAAACAGCCAGCAATGTGATATTTATCTGACCTTATGGCATTATGAATTATCATCATTTCCCAAATGTGTGTGATTTGCCAAATATGTACTCTAGGGTGATTACATCGGAAAATTATGTAAGATTTATATTTTTTATCCTATGTGAACTTTGAACAACTTTGATTAGAAGTGAAACTCGATAAACCAAACGACGACCACGGACGACGACGATGATAAAGATGATGATAACGACAACGATGTTAGTAACGATAATAACGATAGTAACGATGATAATAATTATAATAATACACAAATTTATATAGCGCATTAGGGTAATTAACCTACCATACCATTAAATGACGCTTTACAGAAAATTATGTAATGTGCACACAGATAATAAAACAAACATACTAATTGTAATGACCCAAAGTTACAACAAATCAATGAGATTTGAGAAGACTTAGGAATTTGGTAAGGTTGGTGGTGGTCCAATTCAAGAGAACTAGAGCCGCAGACGAGAATGCTCTGTCCATGAGGGTAATCTTTGTGGTTTTTGGGAGAGTTAGGAGTATACATTCTGAATTGTGGGTTTGTCTAATTGGTTGATGGATATGGATGATATTATGAAGATATGAAGGAGCATTCCCATAGATGCATTTGTGTGTAGTAACTAGTTGAGCCTTCATACACACCACTGATCCTCAAGACCAACAGGCAGCCTTTACATTATGTCGTACAATCCGCTATATTTCTGATAGTTGATGCTTATTAATAAGATGAGGTAACAGAGAGATAGAATAGCACTATCGCAATCATCCCGAGAAAATGTGAAATAAAGAAAAAACATGGGAAAGGAGCCCTGCCACACTTGCAAGGGCGACCAATTCTCTCATTGGCCGATGGGAAAATGGGGATTATGGCGCTTTTTACTTGAATACACCACAGCTATCATGGTGACTAGATTGGGAAATGAACCAGGGTCCAGGGCTTCTGGATTCATCCTCAATGAAGTGCCCATTACAGTAACCACCATATTTGATAGAAGCGATAATTTATATATATGCTATATATACATATATCTATAGGTATATGTATTGTAGTAAACCTATGAAGGTGTACAATTTTGGTACCGACATATTTTCATCTCAACACAATGCAAAACAATGATACATGACTGACAAAAATTGGGAGTGAAAGACATTTCTTAAACTTTCCATTCAATCTTTCATCTAGTACTGTGTTACCAAGCACATGGGGAACATATGGAGAAACCTTTTCAGCATAGAGCAACATGGAGGAAAAACAGACATTGCGGGTTAAGACAGCCGGAAATACTTATTGTGGGAAATTTTGTTTTGATGTAGTTATTTTCACGATTAGTAGTATGATTGAATTCAATTTATGCCAAGTCATGTTATATTTTAAAGTGATTTGATTTCATGAATTCATGAACATATACAACATAGTCATATACAGCTTGAGAACTGTTTTACAAAGAAAATTTTGAAAATATTATGTACTGCATTCAGCTGGTAGTAATAGATTCTCAGTGCAACAAAATTCAATATAGAAATTTGAATTTAATCATGAATAAAAATCAGACAGTTGTTACATCACATAAATTTATCACATATAAAGTGCTTATTTATCAAAATTTTTTATGGAAAGTAGTCTTTATCTCATTATCTGCCTGAGGTGGTTGGTAATTGTTGTTCAGTTGTGGTCTCAGACTAGCATGACCTGTTATCGTAACTTTAACTTTGACTTGTGATAAGCAAGTGATTATTAAGCAGATTAGATGTCCCCTGTACTTTGTCTATTGTGCATGTGTATGCCCACGTGTAGACATTGTCAAAAAATTTCTTCAGCCATTTTTGTGGCCTTTGATGGTAAATCAATGTCCAATTGAAACAATTTCATAATAGACATTGTCAAAAAATTTCTTCAGCCATTTTTGTGGCCTTTGATGGTAATTCAATGTCCAATTAAAACAATTTCATAAGTTATTTTGCAAATGCGCAGTTCAGTACACAGTATTTTGATTACAATTATATTCTTTGGTTCATTATGAGAGGCTTGTTAACTTGAAAAAAAGAGGAAATCTATTTATTGAGATTCAGAGGGATCGGTCAAGCTCTCATATCATATGTCTATATTGACTCCTTTTGGCACAAGCCAGGTTGAATATAGAGCCTTATATAATCATGAGAGTTCTTTTTCCTGCAACATGGTTCTGAATGTGTTAATGTAATGCCTTTATATAATAGGCTCTATTTAATATGAGCACGGCCATGAATAATTAATAGCTCCCTCTTACTCAGTCTCAACGTGAAGCAGATTGCCAATAATACCAACTAGTCACATGATCACCCTGTTACCAATATATGTAAAATTCTCACAGACCTTAGATTTCTATTATTTAAAGCATTGCAACATGTAGAAGAAAACCTTTCCTTTTCGTATTCGATGGAGAATCTTCAATTATCGCGTTTCTGGAATCAAACTTTGATTGCATTTGATGCCTTATTTTATGGCTACAAGCAGCCCTATTACCTCTGAAGCCTGATACTGGACAGCATAGTTCCATCCTTTTCAATGGTTGTTTCTCTACTACACAGCTTAATGCAGATATGATGGTTGACAGGTGACGATGTTGGATGAAGTGCAGATCCGCAACAAGCTCATGTCGTTTCTCCAGTCTGACATTGACGAACTTGATGCGCTTCAACGACCACAGAAGTTTCTTCATATCATGTGCCAGCTTGCGGATCAGTGCCTTTTCCTCATGGTTGAGTGGGCACGCAGTTCGGTCTTCTTCAAAGACCTCCGCGTCAGTCAATGTGCTCTATTCATTTCAAACTGCATGATTCATCCATATTTTTTATCATCTGGCATTATTCATTTTGGTTGTACAGTCAAGATAAAGGATGTGAAAATAATAAATGATTTCCGTGTAAATTTCTCTCTTCGAGTAGTTACAGTTCTTGTATGAGGTCTGTGGTTCGAATCAAGAACATGAGGGAAATTTTATGGCAACTTTCTCTCATATGATGTCTACGAAATGAGCAAGATTGTTTGCTTGGAATCATGGGAAGATTTGATTTAAGTTACTATTATTAGGTTATTCTGATGAACGTAGAAAACTGTAAATGGTTATTGAATAAGTGTTAACAAATTTTAGCAAGTATAACTGACATTAATACCGTGAACAAAATAGTGTGGAAACGTGCAATTTATTATTTTTTCCTTCTGATATGCATACTACTACATATGAGACCTGATACCTATTTAAGTGATATCATTTATGTAATGATGCTGTGTATTGTGATTCCTGTCGATGTTACACTTCATCCAACATCGTCACCTTTTGAATATCCGAAGAACTGTAATATTACTTTTCCTTGGTATAGTGATGGTTTTGGACAAATAGTGAAGGATTCCATTCACTTGGGAACTGAATGTTTTTTGGTTATATCCTAGGGCATAGTACTTGATACAGTTGTCATAAATAAGTATCGGTGAAATTAGTTCTGGGTAACTGGATTCACATATACTGAGAGAACTGGTTGAATGTGGCTTTCATGTATATTCAGTCCCACTACTTTTATTTCACTAAAGAGATTCTTAAAATAGTTTTTCCAATTGTTGAGCTGCTTCTGATAGATACCGTATTATTACCCCGTTAAGATGATTCTCACTTCAACAAAAAACAGAATAAATTGTATTCACTCTATTGTAACAGGTAGAGTGTCAGATGCGTCTACTTCACCACTGCTGGTGCGAGCAGCTCATTCTGGACTTTATTCATCGACAGCTGCAGCATTCACAACGAGATAAATTTGTCTTGGTAAACTGACCTAAATTTATTGATTTCATGTAAAGAGCGTACATTATGTTAATGCGAATACTAGGCCATTAGGAAATTTACTCTCATAATGTTAGCCACTTGTTTCGGGTTTAAGAGTTTCACTATTGCTTTACCAAAATTTTTCCAGATCCTTAGATATGCAGCTTAGCTTCTAGGAAATCCAGTCGTAGGGTCTAGTTGTAGTGTATATGCACGTGGTGAATACACTGTTGGTTTACACAATGTCAGATATAAGCTGTAACCTGATATATTTATGTGAAGAGTCAAATAATTCTCACTCTCAACTGCAGTTAATTGCTTTGTAATTGTCTGTTATTTATTATCTATTATTTGATCAACTGCAGGCAAGTGGTCATGTGATCTCGGCATCTTATTTTGATGGACTCGGACTATCAGATATCAAAGAACGACTTCAAGACATAGCGGCCAAATTACATGAACTCGATTTTGATTACAATGAATACGCTTGTTTAAAGTTCATCATCCTCTTAAATCCAGGTTCTTACAATAATTAGTGTATCAAAACAGTAAAGACCAACCACAGTCAAGTAATAGTATATTGATTATTGTAGAGATATCACCACAATGCAAACCATATAGTTCACATTTGTCTATTCATCTACTCAATCTACTCATTCCAAATGCCAAATGACAAGCTGGGCTGTGTTGCAAACTCTGCTATAGTTGTGATGAGTGAAAATTATGTCATTATAAGATGAGGTGAGGTGATCACGAACAAGATACTCTCCATCATATTCAATCAGATTCATCACTTCATACTTTTCTATATACATACACTTACTTTTCTAGCCATTTAGGTCCAATTAAATTAAGGGTTGTCAGGTTTTGATGAAAATGAAAACAACTGTATTTTGAATCGACAGATCGATCGACGGGTGAATCAAAGCTGTATGTTGAGCAATACCAAGAGCAGGTGAATGCTGCACTACTCGAATACTGCATGACGTTTCACGTGGGAATCCTCGACAAGTTTGGTCAGCTCTTGCATCGTCTGCCTGAGATCCGTGCGCTGAGCATCCGGCTGGAGGAGTTCCTTTACTACAAACACCTCAATAGGGAAATCCCCGAACAGACACTACTGATGGAGATGCTTCACTCAAAGCACAAATAGTACTGTAATTACTACTATAGAGAGATGGCAATAGGGCAAATACTGCTACAAAGAGATAGCTATAGCGTAATTACCACTGCTTTGAGAATGTAAGAGCTCAAATGCTACTGTTATGAGATTGCAATAGCTTTGAGACCATTGCAGTGACAGACCAATAGAATCAATGCGTTTAAGGGAATGCGTTTAGAGGTGCAATTGGGCAAATATCATGTCGCTGAGATAGAAATAGCATAAATGCCATTGCTGCAAGATTGCAAAAGGATAAATAAGACTGAGACGAGATTGTAAAAGGGAAATTTAGGCATTTATATACCACACTTTAAAGCTGCTTGCGCAGCTTGGGAAATGACCGTTTGCGAGGACTCACAGGGGGGTTAGAAGCTTCGGTAAGAAAGGCACTTGCAAATTTACTACTCAGACTACTAAATAGTTTAAGAGAATTGAAAGCCCTTCATTGCTGAAAGTCAAGTTGGATTATCTCTTATTAGAATAAGGTTCAAATATTTTCCTGCTCGCTGTATATGCTCTCAGTGGGGTACTTATACAATGAAACCAGTGGAGACACCCCTGTCAATTCTGCTATTAGGAAAACATGTGATCTATATCTCATTTTTGTAACTATTTAAGTTAATAAGTATTGTAATATTTGAGGGCAAATGATGGCCTGGAAACTTGTTAATCCAAGCATTTTACTATAAAAAGATTACCTTTTTCAAATAAGCTACCATTTTGCTGTCAACCTATCCTTGTACATTTTGAGGTAGTAACAGACGAGTTAGTCGATTAGTCTCCTTTCTATCATCGCTAAATTAATATTTTTAGTAGTTCTGCATGTTTTCCATAATAATACCAGGTAATAATTAATGAAAATAAAAAATTAATTACCCAACACCAACTATACCAATGATGAATTTATAAAACGATTCAATTGTTAAGTTAAACTATTAGCAGGTAGACCACTTTTTATACGAAGTTATACTTTTTATAGTCCATAGAAGTCTTACCATAAGTTGTAGTCAAGGAAGAGAACTCTTTTTGGCAATGTTAAGTCAGTATTTTTATGGCATCAGAAAAAGCACCCAACTTATTTACTGTAAATAAAAACTATTTTCATTTCAAAAAGTGTATACAATATTAGATTATTGCAGTTAGCTTGATCGTATATTTCCAGCGGGATCTTTATTGCAGTGCTATGTATTTATTCGTTGTTAGTCAGGCGCCAGTATTAATCATTGTATATAACTGTTGTTGATATCCGTTGTTCAGAAAATATTAGCAATATTTTTACAATTAAATATTTTATATGGTGTACATTATAAGGTAGAGAGAAGTGAGCATTGTTATATATTTCTTTGTATGGGTTTTCATTATATGTACATATATTGTAGCCTTGTGTAAGACTGAACCGTTTTTCACAACCTTATCATGTCTTATTATTAGACACGAGCTTTCAGCTCAGAATCAAAAAATAATCACCTTGATTTTTTATTTGGCAAATCATGATTTTTTATTTGAACATTCCTTTTCCCAATCCTGAGACTCCTGATGATGGCATGTAATAATAGACAGTACTAACAGTATGAAAGTTTAATTCATCAATTAATCTGGCATTTATCAACTTTTCTATAAAACCGATACTGGAATTTATTACTATAGTACCCTTGTTGAAATTTAAAGAATCCCCATTAAAATGATGAAAAACAAGCAGCTTTTCCAGACTAGGTAAATAATTTTTGAGATTACATATCAGAATGTTATTTTCTGTAAAATCCCCGCCCATTTGGATATCTGCTGTGACACTTGATAAGTAGTTAATTGAACTAGAAATGGGATGATCAGTTCAGTAATTTTTGTTTACGTGATATGAAGTCCTTAATAGAACTGTTAACAAATTGGAAATATATTTAGATTTTAATCACATAATTTTTAGTTTATACATTGGGCTGTTGTTTTGTTTGTGTGCTTTGTGTTTACTCATTTCCTCACTTAGTTTTTAACTTTCACCTAGTGAAGGTTTCCATTAAACAAATTCAATGACATTGTTGATTGGCACAGGGATGGTTGGTTGTCTTACTGTTTGGTATGAGAAGCATATTGTTAGCTGAGCCACTAGCCTCAAAAATCATAACTATGTTGCGGACATTTTTCTGAGTGTGACATCTGACTCTCAATGCTTCCCTATGCCAGTCCTGTATGTATATTAATCAAATCCTCCGAGAACTTTTCAAATTTCACAAAATGTGAAAATAAAAATTACTCGACATGATTGCCTAACATTTTGTGGGAGGAATTTGCAACACAACCATGTGATGAAAATCTGATGTTTTTTCTCATATCTTACTTATCTATCATTTGTAGTAAGATTTTTTTAATATAATCATTTCAGTTAACTATTAAACCTTTATTAGGGGGTAATATGCCATTTCATATCACTGTTATATTGCTAATCTTTGCCAAAAACAAAATTGTAATATTAACCTAAAATATTATATGACCGTGTAACCAGGTGTCATTTGCCACTCAACATACATTAATAAGAATTTAAGCTAAAATTAGCCAAAAATGTGCCAAGTACTGCATGCAATAAAAAAGGGTAAATTTATTTCTAAACTAACAAATTTTATACGTTATTAATGCGTATAATTATTGTTTTATCCACTGAAATTTTTTCATGAAATTTCACCACGAAATAGATCCATTAATACATGATGCTGCTTTTTGTCAGTAGAAAGAGTGCTGGCCTTCATATTCTTATACCAATTCTTTTACAAAAAGTTCTTACCAATTTGTACAAATTCTGCAATATTGTTATAGGTGTAAAAGAGTGATTTCTCTGGACTTTAATGGTTGTAAATTGCCTTGCTTGCCATTGGACAAATTTTGGTTGTAGTAGAATTTTAGATTTGTTAGCCATAAAAATATGTCTTTTAGTGACATTTTTGTTATTTTTTCCGACGGAAGTTTCTTATTTTTATTGTCCAAATCAAGTAAGTATTGGGTTGTACATGGGGGCCCAGGCTTGTCCCTCGGTTTTACAGCAATAATATCATATCACCTCATCAGAGAAGATTAAATATATAATACTAATCAAAATATTGTCAATTGAGTACCGCAATAATCGACTCTATAGGTACTGCTCGTTAGCAGTTTCAGAGAGTAATAAATTAGGGAAAATGATTAGTAATAAATATATATTAATAATATATGAGAAAATAATCCTGAAATTACAATGAAATTTACTTTATCGAAATGTATTGTCTAACACACTTGAGTAAAGTTGAGTACATGAGTACAAAAATTTCAAGAGCCTCAGCCAATAATGTTATTGTTAACCTACTCATAGGCCTCGGTTATCTATAAATAAATACATGGACAGTATACAAATTATGGAGAGCGATGTAACAAAGCAAGGAAAGAAAATAAAAGAAATATTTATGAGAAAGACAATGTTGGCAAATGGGGATAGATTAGAAAATGAAAGTTTGTACAATAAGAAACACAATAAAGTGGTTATAGGGTGAGTACGACAGGTTGCCTACCTTTGGGTTGTACAAAAGTAAAGAGAAATTCAAGGAATAGCTTGATGTTAATACTACATAGTTTACTCGTATAATTTATATGATATAATCTAAAAACTTGTTCAGTCTGTACATTGCGCTGTTGTGTATTTGCTGTTTTTGTTAGGACATATATACATATACTGTGTATAGTACTTTTCCATATAAAACTGGTATAGTACGGTATGTTAAAATTTTATTACCCAAAGGAATAAGACCAAAATAAGCTCGCTTGAAAAGTTATTTATATATAAAGTTCAGATTTCAATATGATTCATACGTTTATTTGTATTCTGTCATTGACAGGTCCTTCATTTTCGTAGTTTTCATTTCATTCAATCTTGTGCTTCGTTCTTTTGTGTTTGGTAACTTCTCCATTTTGCGAATATTTTAATTCATTGACCACCATGTATACGTTTCCCATCTACATGGCCTTCTACAATATCTCTTAGTAAGTTATCATGTCGCAGTATGTCTCATTCAATTTCACTTCCCATGCTTAATGGTATCTAGCAGTCATCTCGCGCACCAACTTAAGAACCTTTTCACCATATATGTCTATTTGATCTTGATCTTAAGCAGCCTCTTCGAGATGCTTCTATCTTCTTCTAGTCTTATTGTCTATTCTTCACTGTTTCACTGTGATGTACACCCCAGTAAAAATTACGTCAACTAATATCAGCCTTATAAAGATAATTATACAAAACAACTTCTGCATACAGTGGTGCGTCTAAATGGTTAATAAACATGAAGGCCTGTATTTTTCCAATGAAAAACATTCCATCCAATTTATTTATATTTTTATTATATATGGATAAAATGACACTTCAAAATCTTACTGATGTATGTTATGTAAGAATACCATTATTCAAAGATTGTAAATTTCAATGAATTTGTGCATTGATTCATTAATTAAGTAAGGTGTTGATATGTATTATTACAGTAAAATTCAGTCCTTGGTAAGTAAAAGTATTTGATAATAATTAATATTATATTATAATAGTTATAAAAAAATTACAATCAAAGTTACAATATGGTCTTTGATTGAAGTGTAATTTAATCATTTAACTACCTTATCAAAGTTCAAAACCAAAATTCTAAATAGCATATCATATGAAGTATATATCTTATTCTCAAGAATTCATTAATAATCAGCCATAGCTGTAACTCTTCATTTTATGTTATTTATATCAAATATACAATATAAATATGTATTCAGAGGATTTAACATGTCTAATGGTCCAACAAAAGGAAATGTACAGAAGTTTTGCAATTTTATCAAGCTTGTATGAATTCAATACGATCCACAAATGCTTTAAACCACAAAGCATCGTTAATATGATCAATAAAATTTATTATCGTTAATCTTTTTGGAAATGATTCACTAATACTTGCTAGTTATTTTATGGAGGTAAATTAACTTTAGGATAAAATCTGCAACACTCAGAGTCAGACATGTTTGAAGTTCTTATTTGTACAGAATTTAATGTTAGAGTTTATGACTCGGGAGCTTTTGCCACTGATTTTGTGTAATAATTGTTTTATTATTGAGAATTATTTTATGGACTAGATTGCGGATATATGACAATAAACCCATGTTTATTATCACAATTTGTTGGTTGTTACTTGTTAGTTTTTTGTCCACTTACTGTTTAGTATGGATGAGACAATATTAACCACAGCCAATTCTTACATAAGGTTACAGGATGCTACCTGTATGTAATATAGTATACAAAATAAATTTCCAGATTTCTAGTCAGAAAAAGAGCGGCTTAGTACACCAATAACATCACAAAATAACGCACACACTACAGAGCATGCATTGTTGAGACAACTGAGCCTACGCCCTACAGTAACAATTTCAAAGATTACACCAATAATGGTTCGTGATTCTGATCTGATCCGTGAATTTCAGGAGTAAAATACATATAAATACATAATTGTGGTGGGGCCCCGAACTCCATATCAAGGTATTTAAATTTTAATATTGGAATGCGGGAGCGGGGTACTGGAACTGACTGCACTGTTCTTTTCTGTAGCCCAGTTGTTATAGACTTATAGCACGCAGCCGCGTGCAGATCGTAGCCTTTGGGGTAATAGTTGAGTCAAGAGGGATCTGTCTGACTATGGATTTTCCTGTGGCATTTTCTCCATATTGTAAAAACGCACGGGATTTTAGCCATTAATTCGAAAATACACATCTCGACGACCTAAACAAGTAGACCAACAGCGATTTATTATAATATAATTTTCAGTGTAAAATTGCTTAACTGCGTGTTTGAACTTTGAAGTCAACTTTGTAGTGGTGTATTATGCTTTCAGTTTCGTTTTGGATTATCATAGTTTGCAAAAAGCAAATATAAAAAACAACACAATATAACACATAATTATAAATCGTTATACATGCTTTATTTGTTAGCTAATTAAGTTTTGAGGGACGGTAATCGCAGCTCATAGGACGGTAATCGCAGGTCATAGGACTGCGTTCGACATGGTTAGTTTAGTATAAGGCAAATTCAATTTGAAATTGAGAGCACAGTTTTAAGGTTTAAAGAGGTATCAGTAGCAAACGCGGCTCGGTGAACTAGTGCGATCCGCCAGCCGATGTACGCCATGACACTATATATTGTAACGCTAACCCTAACGCCCCATGCATTATGTCCCAGGCAATGAATGATTTGACTTGTCAAACTATTGTATCGATGATTAATTTCGCGTGTTCTACATTTGGCGATTTAGGGCTGGTAGGTAATTTGCGTGGACTTTAATTTCGCGAACTAAAGAAGTTGAAAAATTAATAAATAGAAATTACTAATCTTTTAAAAATTTTGGGCGGAATTTTTATAGAAAATCACAAAAATCGCGAAATTAACTTTCGCGCGAAGTTTATAACTGGTACAGTTTAACATTATATACACGAAATCAGCTACCACTTTTTATATAGCTCCAACTTTTGTATTTGATTTCCTTCTGATGATACGTTGGCATTATGGAATAATGTGTATCTGCATTATATGATGCAGTTCTACGGTGAATTTGTGCAGGCAAGAACATTAACCTTTAAGGTATAATATAGTATTAGTAAATGCACTGTATTATAGTATATGTATGGTTCACTATTAACAATGATTCCGAGGTCTACTTCCTCTCTTGATGGAGTGATGACATCGCACAGCTACAGCCAAACTGACACAATCGCCCTCTTATTTATCATGACCATAGGCATGGAGAAGTCTGACAGGCGTACTTTCTTGTATAATATGCATCAATAGCCTACAGTAGTCAACGGTGACCTAATGCTCCAGTAGAGATATTTTTATGATCATATTCATATAAACATGTATTTGACAAGGTTTTTGAGCCTTTTGCATCTATTAAATAATTATATATAGAAAATTGCTAACCACTTTGCTGATGTATAGTGTGTGGAGGTCTGGAAGCTTGTTTTGTTTTAGTTTTATTGGTTCATTAACTTTCATTTCACCAGTAATAATTGTAAATAATAAATATACATCTAACAAATATCGGTTATATTTTTCATTTCTATGCCGATAAAAATTGTTCACATCTTTCATTTCCGTGGTGGCCATCTTGCCAAACCCCCACCC